>JAPFBL010000215.1:90000-377500 GCA_026182355.1 Hermatobates lingyangjiaoensis | reverse complement strand
ATTTTTTTTTTAATTCTGAATAATGTTCTACATCTTGATCTTTTTTCAAGTTATTATACTGGGAATTTCATGGCATGCTAGAATTTTTTAAAAACTCTTTTTTTTCTTTCCCTTTGTCAAAAATCATAGAAAACCAATTTACTCTGAGAGAACGTTATTTTTTCCCACGTGCTCTACTCTGTTATAAGTTTGCTGTAAATGTATATTGAGAAAAAATATATTGGTAATTAGCCACTTTTGCATTCTTAAATCAAGTTCAAAGCCGACTTTTCTGTATGATTTTAAATTTAAAAGCTGGAAGTTTCAAATTTTTAAAAATAATGTATGAACTATTAGACTAGAATAGTGAAAAAACTGGAAATTAGACAAAAACATAGAAACCCTTCTATAGGACGTAAAAGTTCATTCCAAAAACTTCAATATTACCCAATAATATAGTAATGTTATTCATAAACGTAAAAAAATTCAGCATCTGATATTAAGCTTTGTAGAATTGTGCAACATATAGATTGATTAGAACAGTTTGTTAGACATACCCATCATACTATAAAAAGGATCAAAGATTAAATGTTTCATATGCCCTATTGTTGACTTCTTACATATACACATTTTATTCTTCTTACATCACATATAAGTCTTTAAATCATTTAACAATTTTCATTATACATCTAAACATTATATTATATCGGTGAATTCACTGAAAAAATTCTAAGTCAATGTAAACAATGTAAAAAATATCAAAAGTTCGACAAGTAACAATAGCAGGTGATCCCTGCTCGCACGGGTCCAGGGCTCCATTCTTACTCTAGCCTTGATATCTTCACGCGGCAAGTGAACAAGTCTAATCTTGTTGTCCCTCGGAGAGGACGTTAAGCCTTTGGTACCGAGCCTGTACAGTTGCAGGTTCTCGTTAAAGATACCCACTCTAAATAAATTTCAGTTTGGCAAATTTAAACGCTCAATGTAAAATCAACAGGTAATGTGGTGAGTATGTGTCAGTTTACGAGTATGATATGTAGTATCATATGTTACATCAGAGTCTTAGAGTTTAAGGTTGTCCGCCGAGTATAAATACTAATTAAATTATTATATTGAATCAGTAAATAAATGACGTTTGGCGTCATCAGGTGACTGCATAAATTAGTTTAAATTATGCAGATATAAAACTAATATTTGAAAATATAGAACATTTCGTTCCCTTAGAGTCTGGGATATAAAGGTCGGAGGAGACGGATGGTTTGGAGGTAGAGGTGTCTGGGATGAGACGAGGGCGTAACTTATACTCTAAATCACACTGCGTAACATATTTTATTTTTCTTTTTTTAAATTGTATGCTTGACTTTAAGTATAACGAAACCTCGTTTACTACGTTTGTACAGAGAGACAATTTCTTATTATTTTTTTAATAACGTTCCTTTCATTTTCACCTCGACTCTGTTCACTTTCACTCGTTTCACCACTCATTATCACGATCACCATGCGACGCTTCATCGTATACGTCGTATATCGAGGCGGATTTTAGTTCGAAGTTTACGTCGTATACCGAAATATTCGTATGTCGGTACGTTCGTAAGTCGAGGTATCACCGTATTTGAAATCCAATAGTCCCACCATCAAAGATTTATTTCCCTACAACAACAACAACAAATATAAAGAAAAGAATGCCACATAAGTGTAAAACTACAACGGTTCCAGCCCCTTCAAGATCTCTGACAAGCCCAGGCGGGACCCAAGAATGGCATCATATCCTACACAAATGCCCATTTGTGGGCATTATGTGTTTCATACAGACATATAAAACGATTGAGAAATATCTACCTTTTGGACTATTAATTACACAAAGGTGGAATTAGAGTAAGTGAATCAATGCGAACACATCGCTAATGGAATAGATTTATTAATTACATTAATTCTATAAACATTGAAAAATTATAAATATTAGACATTTGTTTTAAAATAACAAGTATACATATCTCAAAGTTTGTGTTATTCTTCTGAACTTATATTATCATCATAATTTTATATTTGTACTAATATTCATGTATCTTTTGTTTTTTTATATAAACTAACATGCCATACACATGAAAAACTTTTTTAAAATTGAAGTGCATACGTTTAATTTGTATAAGCTGAATAACAAACTCCCAGATTTGGGAGTGTGCATAAGTAGGTATTGTTAGTTGATTTCAGTTTCATTTGCATGTAAGCTTTCAACAAGGGAAAATTGACAAGGTGTTTCCCAAAGTTCAAGATCTGCCATCTATTCAGAATAACTGGCTTCGTGAGCGAGCAATTCTCACCCTAATTATAATATATCATATTACAATCTTCCTTTTTTCAAACTCTATATATTTAAGGCCGACCGATAACCGTTGTCCTGCGCTCTTTGATTGTCTCAAAGTACCTTCCTGATATCAAGGCTTACCTTCTTTTGTATTTATTCTAATCTTTTTCTCTCCCTCTCTATCTCTCTCTCTTCCCCTCTCTTTATCATACACACTCAGTCTCCATTCTCCATCCTTCCTTTCTTTCAATTCCTTCATCTCTCTCTCTTCCTCTTCTTCTCTTGACTCTTTAATATCTTTATTCATCCCTCCTTTACTTTAATGTTGCTCCAAATCATATATGCACTCGAAATGCTACAAAGCATATTCATTAAAGTCCAGTCAGTTTTTCGTTAAATTGTTGGTATTAACTTGGTATATTAGTTGCTGTATATTCGGTATGTTAGTTGGTATTTGATGGTTGTTTAGAGGCAATGGTGAGAGGACTTCTGACCGGTCTTCTGGGTTCAAACGCCTGGTGTCCCTCTGGTAAGCCTACTTCAGAGTGGAAGAAGAAACGTTCTAGAGCCGCCTTCACCCATGCACAGGCAAGCCATCTTCATACGTATTCTTTAAAATTACAACTCAAATGATTGGGAAGTGTCAAAAGTATGTGAATGAGATTAGAACTTGAGCAAATGGAAGAGAAAGAAAAATAATTGAGAAAAGATATTTAAACAGTTGAGTTTGCTTATTAGGTGTATTATATACTCACAAGAAAATATATATGTATGATAATTACTTATGAGTGTGATATATATATATATATATATATATATATATACACCCTGTGTGTTACTCTTCTTCGATTTTAGTTTGGATCGTCGTTCCAATTTTTTAGTATATATATATATATATATATATATATATATATATATATATATATATATATATATATATACTAAAAAATTGGAACGACGATCCAAACTAAAATCGAAGAAGAGTAACACACAGGGTAAAGATACACACTTACCAACCTACATTTTATGAAAATAAATCTAGGAATAGAGAGAGAGAGAGAGGGAGAGAGAGAGAGAGAGAGAGAGAGAGAGAGAGAGAGAGAGAGAGAGAGAGAAAGTGACTAAGCATGCCGGAAACGCAATGCAAGGGGATACATACTAAATATATATATATATATGAAAACAAACCACAAGGAAAAAAAAAAAAGAAAACAGATGGAAAAAAAATGCTCTGAGGCCTTTCAATTTATGTCATCAGAGAGCAAACAAGGTAAGAACTAGAAAGTAACATAAAAGGTCCTTTTATGTTACTTTCTAGTTCTTACCTTGTTTGCTCTCTGATGACATAAATTGAAAGGCCTCAGAGCATTTTTTTTCCATCTGTTTTCTTTTTTTTTTCCTTGTGGTTTGTTTTCATTGATTGCATCACGTGTTTATTGTGATTTATCTGCATTATATATATATATATATTTGTAGAGTTTGGGAGCAGTCCTTCATTTAAAATATTTCGTTAAATAATTGACCATATTTTGCTGAAACCTAATTAATATTCTCCAACGTTTGGATTAAAAAAAAGAAGAAATTATTACGCAACCTGGAAAAACTAATAAAAAATCAGCAAAATATGGTCTTTTATTAAACGAAATATACATATATCGATATAAGCGTCGAAAACACATTCCGATAACGAGCAAACAAAAGTTAAAAAAATAAGCTGAGAAACAACGAGTAGAAAGGTTTACCTATTTCCTCCACTCTAATGAAAAGCTGAAACAACAATTATAGACTGTAAAATATATATATTAGCAATCAATGATTAAACCACAATAAAAAATGAAAAAAAAGACTAAGATCTTTCAACCGTAACAATCGATCTTCGTCAGAGTCAAAAACCCAACTGACGAAGACCGTTTGTTACGGTTGAAAGATCTTAGTCTTTTTTTCCCATTTCTTATTGTGGTTTGATCATTGATTGCTATTTCACGTGTTTATTGTGAAATCTTGTTACACATTAACAAAAAAAAAAAGATCGGAAACGGAAATATAGTGTCAAATTTTAACAAAGATATATATATACAAATGATAAACGCACAATTACAGGCTCCAATTTTTGGTCTAAATTGAAATGTTTTTCACTATCTATTGTTCTTTGTTTATATTGAACTTATATATATATATATATATATATATATAAACTAGAATTTAAAAAGAACACATAGAAAAGAAATCACTGAACTCACTACTATATTTCGATGTCCTCGTCTTCAGGAAAAGAAGTGAATCGCTCCAAAGGCTGATAACGACTGACTTGGCGTTCGAACTGAAGCACTCAAACAGTGCAGCCAACTTTCGGAGGAAAGGTAGACAGGGAAGATAAAGAGATAAAAGCCAAATAAAAATTAAAAAATGAAAACCTTTAACTAAAATAAAATTAAAAGCTGATAACAACTTTAAAAAAAAAATCTGGAGTGGCCTACACTCTACTTTACTATAAGTAACTCAATGTCAAATTTCTTGAGTATATAAAACATAACGTATCATTTAAGCATAACATAAATATCTAAATGGGATATAATTATTAGCGTTGCATTCGTGAGGTTTTTATATCGTTATTGCTCTTTTCCGTAATTGAAACTTCATGATTTTTTTTTTATGAATTGCTAATTTTTTGTTCCATTTTTGGTCAAATTTTCATAATTTTTTAACAAGCCGTTTAGCGTCAAAAAATCATTTTCTGAAAACACAAATCGTACTCTAACGCCCCTTTAGCGAATGTAATTTTAGAAAAAAATAATTCAACTCATTGTCCATATAATGTTCTATTTATAGGCATAGTTTCATTCTTGTCTGTCAAACAGTATGGCTTGTATCGCTCTCACAAGGTTTGAGATTGATTTATAAGTCAAAATTTGTACATTTTATTGAAAAAAAAATATTTCCTGTTGATATAAAATTTTGAATATATTTTTCGTTTGTTCCATTTGTAACCTCAAAGATAATGTCAAAATCTCAAAACTCTAGGGTTAGTAGTTTAGGAGAAATAAATGTTTTAAAAAAAACGGTTTTTGGCAAAAAAAGTGACTTTCCCATCATGCATAATTCTTCCCAAACAATAGGGATCTTCGTCTAAATGGGGCCCATTTTTGTGTAAAATATCAACTTGATCCATCAAAGATTCTGGACCGTAGCGTGGTAACAAGCAATGCTAACACACGCACCCACCCACGCACCCACCCACCCACCCACCCACCCACACACACACACACACACACACACACAGACATCATCGTAAAAACTTCATAAAACGACTTCTGGGATCTCAAAACATGTAATTCCGTCAAAATCTCGAGATCGAATTTTTTCACGATCACTATACTTTACTTAAAGTAAAGTAAAAATCAACGATTGAGGTTAAGCTCAGGAGCCGATCTACCGCCCAGAAGACTAATAAGTGCTTCTTCTGAAGCTCTCAGAGTAACTTTCGAATTAGTCTGATCAATCTGCCTCAGGACCTGTACACGGAAACAGTCATTAAAACTGAGTCCGTGAGAACTGGCATGAGTAGCAACGGGAAGGTCACTGCGTTTGCCAACGGATGACCTGTGATTATTCATACACATGCTTAGCTTGCGTGTATATATATATATATATATATATATATATATATATATATAAAATTCACAGAAACAAAACATATTCATAACTTCACAAAAGCTCATTACTATATTTTGACTGCGTCGTCATCAGAAGAAAGAGTTGACCCGCTACAAAAATAAGCGAAGACTGAAGTCGGTCTCATTTAAGAGGCACTGAATCAGAAAGAACAAATAAGCTTTGGTTAAAAAAGGAGATGAATCTCAATTTATTCTAGTCAAGTATATAAAACAGGGTGTCCCAGAAGTCACGCACCATGTAGATTTATACAAAACTTTATATATATATATATATATATATATATATACATGAAAATTCATTTCATTGATTATATTTTATCAGATGCTCAAATTGTTCACTCGCTGCACTGAAACATTCATCATCTCAAATAAATTCCTTAGAGAGAGCTCCAATGATTTCACGCAGGAGGTGAATGAATCTGAGCACGCCATTCTTTGAGAGGACGTTAGCTGTTGGTCCCGAGCCTGTACGATGTCAGATACTCATATATTTGGCCTGTATGTGTGTTCTCTTGTAAAACTCATACTGCAGCCTAACCTAACCTGAATTTCCATTGGATGAGGAGGCAAATTTAAATATCTTTATTCACAGATCGTCTAATGAGTTACGATCTCGTGTTTGTAGCAAACTCACAATGTCGTTCTTAGGTCCACTTTCACTCTACGCATTTCAAAAATGTTGAAATATTAATTTTTAGCCGTATAACTTTGATTTTTGATTTTTTAAATGATAAAAGTAACAATTGCTTACTGTTTGAATCCATCCCTCCTGTCTCTTATAGTGGAAAAAAGTTCAAAAAAAAAGATAAAAACCAATCTCCGATATTGTGACAAATCATCCTTTTATATAAAAACCTCTTTGCAAAATTCAACGGATATACTAATTGCAAATACATATAATAGTTGACTACTCTCAAAGTAAAAGCCAAAGTATAATTATAATTTAATAATGTGTCTGTGTTTATGAGACATTATTAATTTGTTTTCTGTTCTAGGTATACGAACTAGAGAGAAGATTTTCCCAGCAAAGGTATCTGTCTGGACCTGAAAGAGCAGATCTTGCGCAATCTCTGAAACTTACAGAGACCCAGGTTTGTACATGATATGCACATCAATTCATTTCTGATATTAACTCCTGAATCTTTGATTTATTTAACTTGTAAACCTCGAACTTCTCCCTCCGAACCACTTCAAACACATTTTAGTCCAGTGAATACCTAGACCTATAACCACATAAATATATGATTTTTTAAAAGGGGTTTCTAGTATACAAATATTCATAGAGGAACCAAAACCTGTCGAGTAATAAGTTTTACATTTAGGTTATAAGGTATTTTTTATTTCAAAAATAAGTTTTAGTATATCACTGTGATAAATAACAATTAATACACAGAAAAAATATCAGACAGTTAATTTTTTACTACCTCAGCACCTCAAAAAAATTGGAAGGTGACTGCGAAAACCCCAAAAGTGGTAATCTTTTGTTCTAAATGTGTTTTAAATTTACTTGTTATCATTTAATTCTTTTAAAGTAAAAATATGTTTGTGTTGCTTTGTTTAAAGGTGAAGATTTGGTTCCAGAACAGAAGGTACAAGACGAAGAGGAAGCAAAGTGACAACGGCAAGAGAGTGGCTGTGAAGGTGCTGGTCCGGGATGACCAGCCAGTGCCGCCTCCGTGGACGGTCACCTCCACTTCCGTCTTCTACTACCCTTTAGCCTGCCACTCGCTTTCTTCTTCCACGCAACGCTGATTTCAGTAGCTTTTGTAAAGGTGTTGTTTAGGTTCTATCAGCGGACAACATCTTCATGGACAGTATTGTTCTTCATTTTTGAATTAAATCTCTTCTGATATCCCATTCCTCATCATTGTAATACCGATAATGAATTTATATATGAAAAACAATAGTAATTATCTATGTATGCATCACGATTTCAGTCACATCTACCGCTTATATCCTGAGACCTGCTGCTTCTTTTAGTACAATCCCAATCTCAGTGATCATGAAGAAGAATCAGCTGGTGCTACTTCCTTGGAAAGTGTCTTTCACCTTAGTAGGAGTCTAGACTACTATCAAGTATTCCTTCATCAGAGAGGTGATTTGATGGCCAAGAAGATGCTGATGAAGGATGATCAGTTTACACTGTTGTACATTATATTTTACCTTGGAAGTTACTAGTTTCCTATCGGATTGTTCCTACATCACGTGTTCATGAAGATGATCATGATGAAGGAGGTATTCTACCTCCTGCGATATTGTTCTTCTCCTTGGTCACTACCACCGTCTAGCCTGTAATTAACTTCCTTCTTCAATAGAATACTAATATGAAGATGTTGTTCAATGATGATTATCTGTGTGCTACCTGATTGTAAAATATCAATTACCTTGGTCAATATTGTATTCTTATCAGGATATCAGCGGCCATTAAGATGCTGATGAAGAATGCTCACATTATTTTACTTCTCTAGAAAGTTATTTTACTTTGGGAATATAGACTCTTAACAGGTTCTTTCTTCAGAAAAGTGATCTGAGTTGCCATGAAGATGTCGATGAAGAATGATGTGTGGGCCTGCAAGTTGTACAATGTTCTTTACCTTAGTCACTACTATCACAGTTTCTTACCAATTTATTGTTGCATCAAGATACTGATATCAAAGATGATAATGATGATGATGATGATGATGATGATGATGATGATATGATGATGTATATGAGTTGAGTCAACCTCCTTCACCTTGGTCACTACTGTATTCTACTGAGTCATGTGATTTCCTCTTGAACGGAATACTAATCCAATTGCCCATAAAGATGTTGATGATGGCCAATAAGCTGATGTTATCTCATTGGACAGTACCAACCAAAATTTTCTCTTAAATCCTCCAAATTTTTCTCTTCAACACAATACTTCAGTCAACCAATTCAATGATGCTACTTACAGATCTCGAGTCTAATATTGGTTTTCATATACCTCTATACCTGTATATCTGTTATATATAAAAAATACATGAACAATTTCGTACTAGTTTATAAGACACCATGTGTTACTGTCTATATAATTCCATCATTTCTTTCATATCTATCCGAAAAGTGATACCTTAGTCAATCAGCTTTGTAATTTATTCAATAGTTACCTCAAACTTGAATAACTACCTGTTTCTGTCTACTATTAACGAATGTTTAAGTATAACACGGTTTCTGCTTCCTCATAATTCACAAAGCACTGTTATTGATGAAAGTCTTATTTTTTTAGAACTTCATCAATTAATTATACGAGATGTTCCAGAAGTCTTGGACATAAGAATGATTGGGAATATCTTGAAAACCATTAATGCTATAAGAACGCTAATGTTGTATTCTTAATGTTGGAAATTTCAAGTTATTTTCTTAATGGGCATGGATGTAGATGTTGAATGTGAGCACTGTTGGTCACACGACACATATCAAGTCGATAGTCTAATTCTTGCTAAACTTGTCTAACATTGCATTCTTGATGGTTGCAACAGTGTCTGTCACTCATAACCTTATTCAGGACACGTCTTTTGGAATAGCAGTCTCACTGCTGCAGTCCACTTCCTATACAAAGTCTTACAAAAAGAAATCACTGGGTGCGAGATCTGTAGAGCTGGGAGGCCAAGACATCTAACGCAGTCATCTGGCCAGACCGTCCAATCCATTTGTATGACAGTACTGCGTTACTGTCGGACGGACGGACAGAAATGGAATAAATCCATTTTAATATCAGATTTGAATTTTAATAAATAATTATGTGATTGAATTTAAATAGAAGTTGATGAAAGCATGAAAATAACTTAATATGGAAAATAGAAATTGAAATTAATTGATATAAAAAAAACAATTGATGAGATACCGTAAATAAAGGAATATTTTTGTTTTCCCATGAGCACACTTTAATGCTATGCTAGAGGCAGAAAGTTTATTAGGCTCCCATTTTAGTAATGGGTGATCTATATATTTCTACAATCGGACTCCTAAAATTTTTTCCTATTGAAGTGTATTTACAGCACGGATTCTTTAAAGCGTACCTGATATCCAACGACTAACGAATCTTTCCCACACTGTAGCACACGTTGTAAATAACAGTCCTAGGTTACGGAACTACTACTTAATTACAGTACTACTGCGATGAAACAGCAAGCAAATGGCAGTAGTATTTTATTTGGTTTGTTGGATTACAATATTTCGTAATTATTTGGTCTTTTAAATACATGTACTGTGGTTATGAAAGAATTGTCAGTCTATGAAGGGTTTGATCTTCCATTTTATCAACAGCTTCTACGAGGAAAATGATTGGGGAATTCTTAAAGATGTGTACCTGGTACCGTACAGGTTTTGGACCAGTGGCTAAACATCAAATCTTAAAGAGAAGATTTGATCAGATCTTTACACTTCCTACATGAAAAATATCATGAAAAAAAGCCAGAGTGAGAATCGAACACGGAACGGAGAAGTACAGTCGTGAGCAGGAAAGCGACTGGGGTAACCTATGCCCTCTACATAAAGGACATTGACTCTCAGATCAATTACTTTTGAATTACTTTTTTTGATTTTAAATATTAATTAAAAATTAATTGATATTAATATTGATTTAAATATTAAATATTAAATGATTTTAATTAATTTTAAATTACTTTTACTCAGGGTCGGAATCTGATCGTACATCATACGTAATCTAGAAGGTAAGACATTTTCAAACATTTTTCTTTAACTTGTACAGTAAAATAACTTCACAATAAACATGTGAAACAAAAATTAACATCCAAACCATAGTAAGATATATGAAAAATCTTAGTCTTTTTTTCATATTTCTTACTGTGGTTTGGATGTTGGTTGTATAGCATCAACAATATCCATTAACCATTCTAACATATAAAACTGATTGAATTAAACACTAGGAACAAATTGATATGACAAATTGAGTGTATTTAAAATAATTCAAATTAATTCGGCAAACTTGGCTTTTAGCTCAATTTAAACAACTCTAATAGGTCTAGTTTTAAAAATAATGGATTGAATTCAAAATGTTGTACATTATCTATGTATTGAAATGTGTGCTTATGCGCTGTAAATTATCATTTAACTATTACGATTATAAATTTTATTTTATGTAATAATAATAATTTGAAATGTAATTTTATTTTCTTAGACTTCATTGTAGTATTGTTTTGTACAGTTTATAAAATTAATATATGTATTAATGTTGTCTGTAAATAAACATTCTTAAAATTTGACTTGTTGTTTTTTCTTTTTAAAAAATTGACGGCTTGATTAAAAGTAGCGGTTGTTTTTTACCTTCATACATAGAAGGTGTGGGCTCCAATGTTCTAAGAGGTAACTGTGGCTCATAGAGTCGATTTGAGTGAGTCATTAAACCGCAAAACTGTTTCATTCTACTTAAGAATACCTAAATTAAACCTGTTAATTAATTAGTTATTAGTTAACTTCGGTAGGAACTTCAAGGAACCAACCACCGATAGTTTTACAGTTTTCTCGTAGGAGAAACTGCAAACAATTTCTCAGCATCTCCATACAAATATCTGGACTCTACTATATGTAAACATATTAAACACATTGCAAACAGTTTAAATAAACTGACTTGGTTATACCTCTTATACCAATTATAGCCAAAAAATAATAATTAATCTTGCACAATCTAACAAGTTTCTACGCATAGACTTACTAAATAAATGCATGCTAACTGTTAGCACCACAGTTAGGTTAGCACTGTTAGATTAGGTCACAGTTGCTCTTCTAGAATGAAACACACTTCGGCTGAACATTGGCTCTTTGTGATACTATAAAATTAACATCCTACTATATTCGGAGTCTTTAAATTTTGCCTAACTGAGGTGTCAGTAAGGATTTTTATGCAGTCTTGTCACAGATTGCCTAACGTCCTCTCAGAGGGACGACGTAGTCAGATTTATTAATTTCCTGATTTAATAAATCGTTGGCCAGAGTGGGTATTGAACCTCGGATCTACCAGTCCAAAGACGAGCATGTTGACACTGGACTACCATGGCTCCTTGCAGAGGCTAGTATATATTACATGATTATAAAAATCCGTCATAACTCGTGAATCAGTGTTACCACAGCTAATAAAAATCAGGAGCCCTCAGCCGTTAACCTCGCTGTCCTAAGGGCCTCCTTAATTTCGGATAATCCGTCCTTTACGTCATTACTAATATTTCTTTGTCTGCTATCGCATTTCTCATTACTTTTGTTTTCCTGAGTCATTCTAAAACCTTTTCTTCTTCCTTCCTCCTGGCGGTCTCCAGGGCATTTCGATAAAGAGACTTAGTGCCCTGAGACATTGAAAAACATTACTGAGTACCTCCTTCTAGAATCTGTGGGAAGGCTGATTTCTCAGAGCAGGATTCTGCCATTGGCACATCCACCTTGGGTACAAATCCATATGTTTTATGACACATGTTTTACGGTTAAGGGTTCTGGGTTACTTCCGACATCTGTTTTGCGTATTAACAGATAAAGATCCAACGGAAGCTCTCTTAAGATACCCTTATGACTGAGGAAATTAATTATAAAAGGCATTATAGTGGAATTCACCAGCCATACTACCCTGGGATGCCTCAACCCAGACTGGCATAACCCTACTTGCTCAGGTACCTCGGGGTCGCCAGCTCAAAAGAGCCTCCCGTACAGTTCCAAAGAAACTGCCCCTGAGGGTGTTATCACACTAATAGCAAAAACAATAATACTCGTGGTAATTTGTTATTTTTTTACACCCATTCACCTAATATTAACTAATTAACCTAAGGTTAGAAGTAACCTAATAATTATAACTAAAAGGATCAATCCCTACTTTCACATATACTCTGGTGCCTCCTGGTGTATACCCTACAATAGTGCTGTTACTCACACTGTTTCTTTTGAGAACACTTCCCTCCTTAGAGACATCCTGTGGCAGAAGTCCTTCTGTCCGCTATCAAAAGGGTTTCCCGACTTAAAGTTGCTTCTATCCTCTTTATATAGAAATAGGGATTGAATGCTTTATTGAGTTCATGCGGGCTTTACCCTTAGTTTCCAACTAGGTTGGAACCAAGGAAGAAGCTCTTCAGCTACTCTTGTAGGTTAGGCTGGGTTGCGAGAAAACATTAGCCAAACACTGCCCTTTTGTAACACTACACAATGAACATACTACATTGGGAGTCCTACATTTTGTCCAGTTCAAGTTTATTTATAGTAGGGATCTTTAACATTAACCTGACACCGTACAGTATCGAGACCGACGGCTTAACGTCTTCTACGAGAGACAAGGTGTTCTGATATGTTTTACTTCCCGCATGAATAGAAGGCCAGAATGGGTTTCGAACCCCTGTTGTACTCGTACTATCCAGAAACGAGATCCTTTTGAGATAATTTTATTTCATTAACATTTAATTTTTTAAAAACTATGTTGATATTATAAATCTAAAATGGAAGCCCTGTACACAGTCTGATATCACAGATGTCACTCACTAAATAAACATAAACTAGTGAACACGTTTAGGACAAGTTGCATGCCAATCTAAACGGACAGGAACTGTAGCATTTCATTTCGCTGTAATCGTATGATATGAGAATGAAACGTAATATAACTGGTTTAATGTATATTTGCGAGGGTAGTGACTCAGTTGACATGTGGCCTTGGACCTGCGCATTTGACAATTTAGCTCAAAAAAATCTGTAACCGACTGCTCATTGATTGTGTTACCATCAAATAGTAAATCTGATATATTACAGGGGATTGTATCCAAATAGTATTTTAATGATAACAAATAACTATTTTTATTTTAATGATAACATTACGATGTGATTTTAATTTTTTTTCCAAATAGTATGGTCACAACAGACAATGGGCACATGAATAGACACACTCATATGCATTCTCGGTCACAGTCTACATCTGTGTCCCTTTCTCTCTCCCCCCCCTTCCACCCTCCTCCCGCTCACTCTCTCTCCCTCTCTCTATTTCAATACACAACTGGTCCTATTCTTACGACAAGCTTCAAGCTTCTGAGACCCGGTTTTGAAAGAAACCCGCATAACCAAAGACAGAGAGATTGTGGTGAATGTATGTATTTGTATGTATGTATTTGTGCGTGTTTTGTATGTATTAGAGAGAGGTATAGAATACAAAGAGAGAGAGTGATATTGTAGCGTAGGTGCTTGTATGGGTATGTATATGTGAGAAAAGGAGAGTGAGATTGTAGGATTTTTTTATATATGAGTCTATTTTTTTGTTTTTGGAATGTTGATGATGTGTGTCTGTCTGTCTGTGCCTGTGTGTATGTAAGACATATACTCTGAGTAATAGATTGCAGGATATGTAAAGCATTATTCAATGCTGCACTAATAGAGTGTAAAGGTCAAAAATTAAATTTAAACGAAATTTTATTTTAAAATGCTATAAATAATTCGTTTTTTATCATTCCTTATCAATAAAAACATGGTTCCAACAGGCCTTTGTAACTTCAAATCGTTGCTAAAAAAGTATCTCGACAATTGAAGAATAGATGCATAAATATATATATATATATATATATATATCGAGGACATCGAAATATAGTAGTGAGTTCAGTGGTTTCCTTTCTATGTGTTCTTTTTTAAATTCTAGTTTATATATATATATATATATAACATAATATTAATAACATAATATTAATAATTATAATTAATAACATAATATATATGTTATTAAAATAAGCAGCAGCTTCTGCATTGACCAATTTCTTGTTTGACACTTTCTAGTTTTCGTATCACTTTGCGGTAAGACTCTGGTAACTTCCAAAGAAGGTTAGCGAAAGACATTAACACGCACAATCAACTTGTGTGTTAATATATATATATATATATATATATATATATATATATATATATATATATCAATACTTAATATATATATATATTAAGTATTTTATTTAGAATAAATTTTTAGAATTACAACTTGTGAAGGAAAAGGATTTACTTATTTGAGAAATGTTACGCTTCTCAAGAGATGAGTATTGAAATAGAGATTTGAAGTCGTTAGAAGTCACTTTTCAAATTAGATTAAGAGAAAATTGGCAAGAGGCTCCTTTTCAAAATTGACTCGGGTCTGACAAGTGGCGTGAAGAGAGAGAGATAGAGTGAGAGAAAGCGTGAGAGGGTGTAACGGTGAGGGGAGGGGTGAAAAGGGGTGAAGAATTACGTGAATTGAGGCTCATCAAGTCGTTTTGAAGGGTGGCAAAGTCGTGAGAGAGAGAGGGGGCGAGGAGAGGCTGCCGGGGTTTTACAAAACGCCAGAATTACTGCCATTGAAAAGAGTGGCAAGAGACTCCACGGAGGTAACGCCAGCAAATCAAAAGATAAAAGCCCGAGTAGTTTAACGTGGAAAGTTTCTCCTTTTCAGGTGCTCGACTAAAGGTGACCAATTTAATCTTCTCTGGGCTGCCTCTTACCATTTTCGACTTCCTAATTCCGGCTTCCATCTTTTCAAATGCTGTCCTTTACATTAATTTGAGCGAAACTTTTATCTAAAGGATGTCAAATGTTGATTAAGCAATCGAAATATGGAAATAAAAGAATTTTAAATAATATCTCAAACAATAGATTATACATTGATGTGAGTAAAAATGAAATATATCAAGAATTCTTCGCTTCATATAACACAATAAGTTAACATGAGGAACTACTTGTATGGCTTTAAAACACGTAAAAGGCTGCGAAGACTTAATAGTGTACAAAAGATCTAAATAAGGTAAATAGATACTTGATATTACCTATTTATCTATCTTTAACCCACGAGCTATGTAATGCTTTATTGTGCGGTACATTATTCCTAATTAGAATGAGAGAAGGAGAAACCAAGTCTCCACACAAAAGATTTTGTAGAATGACCGTTTCGAATACTTAGTGTTCATCCTCAGGTTACATCTATCTTAGTAATGAGATATGGATTTGTCAAGAAGATTGTTAGAGGTGGTTAGACCTCTAACCTCTGTCAGAATCTTATGACTCCTTGACCACTCTACATCTCCTTACTAAAGTAGATGTAACCTTAGGATGACACCAAGTGTTCAAAACGTATCATGGTATAAAATATTTTTTGTGGGAAGCGGGATAAAGTACCAATTGAGGAGGAGCTATTGTTATGACATTTTTGCTTTCTGGTTCACTTTAAGTATAAACTTGAACTTGATACCTGAATAAAGGTATATTTAACCAGACCAGGAGTCTGGTTTCACCAGAAGTGGTCCTAGAATACAAACAAAAAACAGATTTATGAGAAAGCATCTAAGCTAATATATGCACTAGGTAAGTCAGCCGAAGTATATTGGGTTTGAGAAATGGAACAATGGAAATGGTATACTAAGGAGAGATAAGACACAGTATATTCAAAAGTACCCATCGCATAAATAAAGAAGCAGAAAAATATAACAAGAAATCTGGAATAACATTCGTTCGTTGGCTTAACGTTCGTTAAGGTAAGTAGAAAAAGCATTCGAAATATTGATGTAAAAAGAAAAATTAAATTGAACCACGGTTCAATAAGTTTAAATTTAAACTTAACGGTGGGTAGTCATGGTATGTGTGTGTGTGTGTGTGTGTGTGTGTGTGTGTGCATAAGTGTCCATCCAAAAGCTATATTCACTTTAAAAATCACATAGTTTTGACAGACAGATCTTAATTAAATTCTCTGAATGATTTTTCCTTGTAAAATATCCCCCATTGTTTCTAAGTAATATTAGCACGCAGGAATAGCTTCCATTTTACCTTCTATCGGGTAGTATATATTTTTCCTCGCTTTGTTTTGGTTACAATAGAGACATCAAATTTTGTTTTCAGTATTTATATGTTCAATATCTACTTGCCTTTACATGTAGCTCACTTGATGAATGCCCCTATGTTTTGAGAACGCGTTGTTTTTGTTATGAAATCGTTTATGACAAGACCGCTACAATTCCAAAGCAAGACTAAAACCAAGATAGCAACTGACTGCACAACTAAAACATCTAATTGATATTATTTCTGCCAATACATCTTATTATCAAAAACGATATTAACGAAATAACTAATTGAAATCCCCCAATAGTAACCAATATTTTTGTTGTTATAAAATACAACAAAAATTGAAAAATCATTTCTAAAAACATATCAAGCATGCATGACAGTTCATCTTCTTGATACCTGAAATCGGAATAGATTTTTGTTAATAACATATCAATTTGAACATTGAGATTTTCGTTAGACTAACACAAAAATTAATTACAAGTTAACAATCACCATGACTTAAAAAAATGTAATTATGCATATGTAAATTTTTTAAAAGAATTTATTGTAAATATATTCTTTTACATTTAAACATTTCTAACAATCAAATAATTATATTATATTTGTATATGAATTCCAAATAAACAAATTTTTTAAAACAAAAATAGTATATCATTGTCAAAAGTTTATAAGTAATTTGTAAAAAGTCACTTTAAATCTAGGGTAAAAAGAAGAGAAATAATGAAATCATCAAAACGGACAAGCCCATCATGAAATCATCAAAAACGAACACCTCATGGTCAAATCATCAAAACGGACACGCCCATCATGAAATCAGCAAAACCAAACACCCCATGGTCAAATCATCAAAACGGACACATCCATCATGAAATCATCAAAACCGAAGACCTCATGATCAAATCATCAAAACGGACCCGCCCATCAAGAAATCAGCAAAACCGAACATCTCATGGTCAAATCATCAAAACGGACACGCCCATCATGAAATCATCAAATCTGAACACCTCATGATCAAATCATTAAAACCGAATCAACCATTATCAAATCATTAAAACTGTAATACAAACAATCAAATCATTAAAATAGTAACGCCCATCAAATCATCAAAACTGCAACACCAATCGGCTTATTATCATAACTTAAACTGATCAAATCATCGAATGTTAAACACCATAATCAAATCAAATGATCGTAATAAAAAGCCCATCATCAAATATTCAGCGGGTAAAGGATAAAGTAAAGAAGGGTAAGGCAAAAAGAAAACGTGCAGACAGGTATTAGGCAAGAAAAGAAGTTTTCAGACTAACCGGAGCAGATGAGGTACTGGCATTCTGCAAATGAATGACCAATAACAGTCAATGAAGAAGAACTGAGAGGTATATGATTTGCTCTAAAGCACAACGTAATAGGAATGGTAATCAGGTCAGTTGTGTTTCATTTGAAGGTTAGTCATCGTAAAATATTAAATATAAGTGGACCAGACAGTCAAAGAGACGCCTTTCTCAGCTCTTCTCTTCAAGTGGCTCGAGACTGATTTGCCTTTTTTTCCCTCTCTCTCTTTCTGCGGCTACCATTCGGTTTAAGTGCCTCTTGGATCTACTCAACCGTCAGAAGCAAGTTTTGAGTGGCTCTCAGACTCTAGTGTGTTACCACTTTAGAAAACCAATAGTAAAACATTCACCCGACCCTTAATGCTAACCTTCATACAAAACGCTTAAAATAACTTGTTTCCATTCACTAATTTTAAATGTATTCCATTTTTTTAATAATTTTTTTCTTTGATCCTATACCCGTTTGAGACATTTTTTTTATTATTTTACTATTATCCCTTACTCGATTATTGTCATACCTGTAGATCGTTTAATGTGAGTTTCCACCCAAACAGTTTCGACTGTTGGGCAACTTCAAGCAGGACTGATAATGGCCAAAGGATCCTGGGTATGAATACCTATCAAGCAAGTAGTGGTAATTAGATTTCAAATGAATTCCACTTGAGGATGCACAACGTGCAAACTCTGTCGGGCGGCTGCAAACGATTCACGAGTTCAACGAATTCTTTTATAGTAGTATGAAATTTAATAGAGTTCAAAAATCAAGATATACTGATGACTAAAAAAAACATTTTTCAAAATATTCTTATACATATTGAAATATATATAGTTTGATTCAGTATTCTATATAGATATTAAATGAAAACATTTCTAAATAAATATATACAGTACTAGATTAGGGCTATATATGTAGTCTGAATTTCCAGAGTCCACGATACAGTACACGATCTCTACCCTCCTCTTTAATGTTGCTCGGACGGATACAATACTCTCACTACTTAGATGTGCTTCAAGAAATTTGACCGTAAACGGAAAATCTATATATCAATATATCAGATTAATTCATTGTAGGGTAAAAAGTTAATGAAATGGTCTCCACATATAAAAATTTAATGGTATAAACAACGCGTTTCGAACACGTAGTGTTCCTTCTCAGGCATTAACTAAAATATACAATGACACCAGAGAGTTATCTATAGTATACAGTAAATATAGTGCAAAATAAAAATAAAATAAGGAAGAGAGTACGAATCTAAGGGTTAGTGTCTGAGGTACAACTGACTGGGAATAGGATGGACGTGGGTGAGGGTATGAGGTGCACATCTGTTTCATATTAGAAGGCAGGTACATTTCATTGTTATTTTTTTTTTCCTAAAAGTTAGGCTGAGCCTTTACATTTTCTCTAGGACTAAGTGTAGGAAACATATAGAAAATATAACACAGAGAAGAGTTTATATAACGAAATATAAACGAATATAGGAATACGGAGAAAACATAACTTCTTTTTTTTAAATAAATAAATTAAGAAAAGTTGTGCACTTCGGGATTTGTTCATTGAGGCAAGTAGAAGAATTATCGCGCACTAATTTGTTAATTTCATACTCTTCTAAAATAGTTATTTCACGGAATTTATTGTTTCTATGTAATATTTGTATATTTTGGTCTGGGAAAAATTGGTGGTTATTGGTGACTAAATGTTTGGCAAAATGGGACATGAATTGATTATTGTTGGGGATTTTCTGTTTAACTTCTTGTACATGTTCTTTTATTCTTTTGTTAAATGATCTTAGAGTCATGCCTATATAATGAGAAGGGCAATTGACGCACGACAATTTATATACACCACTAAGAGAAAGGGGTTCTTGAGCTCTTTTTGAAGATAACAGGGACTTTAAGTCACCTGAGTTTCTGTAACTGACTTTTAAGCCGTATTTTTGTAATATTTTGGCTATTCTTAAGGATGGATGACCAATGTATGGTATCACCACCCAGGTTTGTGTGATTTTTGCAGAGGAGCTGAATTAGCCAGTCATTCCCCCTAATCAGCTTCTAATTATACATTGTTCAAACTTAATGTTGATTTTTCCAAAACCATCCTATAGAAACTTAACGCATTTTTGAATCTTTAAAAGAAAAAGAACGATTCATTTTTGACTTGGTTTCTATTTAAAACTACATACAAACAAGCTGAAATTAACATTAAACGTCGAATGCAGACTATCTGCAAAAGAGAGGCTGAAACCTTTGAACAATTTCTAAGTGAATGCCGCGCAATCACCTATTTTTTTTGTGATATTTTTGACAAATCACACCGTAACTGCCTTTGAAAAAGTGTGTGATACTTCTAAAAAAACAATTATAAATTTTATCAGTAATATAAAATCTAAAGTTCTCATTAGAAACGACAAAATGGAAGATCAATGGGATAGATATAGCCGTGCACTAGACTGATTAGACTTAGTCCCTCAGTTAATTAATAATAGTAAATCATCGCATTATCTGTCACTTTCTGTACTTAAGTTTCGTTCCAGGAATGATAACCACAGGTCATTTACGGACTAGATTGATTTCAGGGCACGTAACTCGTTTTACGGACTAGGTTAATTTCAGGGCACGTAACGTCCACTAGTTTACAGACATGGCTTGTTCCAGAAAAGTTAACTGCAACCCTGCATTGAATAAGTAGGTGTGTGTAAAAGTCTGTGGGCACACTCCAGTTCAGAACGCTTTATGGACCGAATTAATATTTACACAAAGACAAGCATTGAATGACAGGAAAGAATTTTTTGACCAAAGTGTATTTTTTGCCTTTTTTTCTCCTAAACTACTTAGTCTAGAGTTTTAAAATGTCGGCATTATCATGGAAGTGAGGAAACAATAACTGAATAAGTTTTCAGACTTTTCAAGCAAATGATATTTTTTTTCTTTTTTAAATAAAATATAAAAATTTTGACTCAGGATTAAATGTGAAAGCTTTTGAGGAGCATGCAAGTCCATAAATCACGAACTTCGTAACAGATGAATCGGAAGAGGTGAACCATTTCATTCATCTTCACATTCGCCAGACTTGACTCCATTAGATTTTTCTTATGGGGGGTATGTGAAAACAACTGTGTATGCATCTAAATCTTGTCCATTTGAAGATTTGAAAGCTAAAATAACTAATAAGATTTTACGGATTATTGTAAATCAGTTGGCGCATGTTTTCCGTAAACTGCAAAAGCGTATTACCCTCTATATTGCTAATAATGGAGGACTGTGGATACTAAAAATTATTTTTAGAATAAAACCTTAAAAAATGTAGGCTTACTTCCTTCTAATCTTTTTTACAGATTATTTCTATCGTAAATACGAATAAAGTTATATTTTTTTTAAACTGCGCATGGACTTATATATATTATGAATTATTCCAAAAACTATAGATATATGTATTACATTAATATTGTAAAAGAATAATTAGTATAAGTGTTGGACCTACCATAGTTATGAACACAAAAGGATATTCTCTGGAGGGTGAGATTTCACTCCTATTCTCGGGATTAGTTGTGGATAACCTACTGAATACTCTATATAACAATGGCTGTGATAGTCAAGACATGCATGCAGAAGACCGTTTCTTCTAATGGTACCTTTTAGGCAAACCTCCTAAATTGTTGAAAGCTAGACAAGGGAAAATGTATGATTATAAACAAACCGAAAACGGTTTATATCTGTATAAAGGAGAAATAAGATTAATCTAAAACTAAAGAAGTCAAATGTATCAGCTGTTAATTTAAGAGGGGAATTTATGAAACAAATGAGATGAATATATTTGAAGAAGTGACTGTGACAGGGTAGGCACTTGAGCAATGCGTTAAGACTGGGACAGGTGACAGGGAGGCCTTTGAGTCGGCAGAGAGCGCGAGGAGGGGTTGTGGGTGACGCTGAAAGGGGAGGACGCTAAGGAGGTAATGGGGCGGAAGAAGCAGTCGAATCAAATGGAGCCAATCAGAACGTGGGGACCCGGGCGGTTCGTTAGCGCCGTCGCTACCCAATGCTCCATCACACACTTAGAATTAATGTAATCGCTCTTGATTCCCTGCACAAAAATTACCACTGCTTCCACTTCTTTTATACCCAATTGAGTGTTAACTGCGCCCTTGTTAGATATTATGTCTTTCCAGTATCCTTGCGGTAACAACAATATTAACAAATTTAACAAGTTCTAAAATACTCAGATGGAAAAACAGAGACCATAACTTTAATATTCTTTAAATATGCAAGTAGGAAAACAAATATTCAAATTGATGAAATACAGTTGGAAGAATGGAGATACAGGCTATTGAGATATTTAGTAAAGAAAAATACGGAACTTTAAAGTCTTGAAATGCAATCACAAAAACACAAACTGAACTTTCAAGTTTTTAAAATAGAGCTAATGTTATAGAGATTCATGTTCTTGAACACTGAGATAAACAAAATGAAAGCAATTGAAATGCAGCTCAAATAAATAATAGTTTTTACTATTAAAACAGACTAAAAACTAAATTAAAGCAAAATACAATACATATTACTAAAGGCTATGTTAAAACAGCTTATTTTAAAATGAAAATAAGGTTCTTGAAATGCATTACAAATATACATATTAAACACTCAATCATTTGAAATTAAATCAATATAACAATAAATGACCTGCTGTACTAGTTGATTTTGTTTGTACTGACTTAAAGAATGAATTTGTTTCACCAGAATGAAGTCAAGCATAATTACTATGTAAATTTTAAAATAAAAATTTGAAGATATTTTTTAGTGATAAAATTGATTTGTGGAAAGATTTAGTTATATAACTACAAAAACAAATGCAATAGATTAATAGGTCATATATAACTTTAAAGAAAGAATAGCAATAATTTAAACATTAAATCTCAAAATATGACGGATTTACATTTTTTTAGGTCCCCCAAAGACCTCTTTTTTTTAGACGTTTTTTGGCGATCCCTATCTGTGCAGTTGGATTGGTGGGTATTATACTCGTAAAAATATTTTTGAGCATGCTGCACTGTTTGGAAATACTCAGCATTCCAGAAAAAGATAGTATACTCGATAATTAAAACAACTCATGAAGACATCGCCTTTGTTGTTTTAAATTTGTTTTATATACCTTCACATGATATTTGGGACAATAAATTTGAACACTTAAAGAATTCAATATTTCGAACTGTTGTTCGTCATCAGGAGTAGACTAGAAGAGAGGACGAAGTGAGAGAGATCTCCCCACGACGAAAAACGGAGTGCGAACTTTCGCCCTTTTTATTCTTTTTTCTGTGTCGTGCTTTGTGTAATTTAAAGTTTTATAGTCCTTGTGGACTATTTTTTATATTTAGTAATATATAAATATATATATATATATATGAGTTCGAGATTAACAAAGAGCAACACACAAAGTAGGGAAACACACTTACAGACTCAAATTTTCGGGTAATCCGTCTTCAGGATAAAAGAGAATGGGAGACCAAGCACGTTGTAGACGCAACGGCAAGTAACCAACCCGGCAACCGCCAGTGCTGTCAACCGTACCCGGTCTTAAAGTATAGAATTAAGAGAAGATATAAACAGAAACTCAGATAAGCAGTACTGGTTCGGTAAAACTATAAATAAGTGAAAAATTATAAGCAGTATAAGATAAAAACAAACTATAAAAATCAAAAATAATGATAGAGAAAAGAAGAAAAAAAATAAATAAATAAAAATAAATACAATACAAAAAACTTGCATTGGTTGTTTTAGTAAATAAAAGGTAGAGACTGAATAAAAGGGTAAGTATGGGAAACTAGTTAAGAATAAGAATTTAGAAAAATAAAATAGGATAAAACAAACTAGTAGTAAGTGAAGAAGACAAAATAAATATAAACAAAATATACGAAAGAGGAAAAAACAAATAAGTACTAGAGGAGAATAAAGAATACTGGAAAATAAATACATAAAAATAAGAATTAAAAGAAGAAAAAAAAATTATCTTTTAAGGTTAAGTCCAGGTGCACTGTGCGCCCCGAGCAACCAGATGTGAGCCTCCTCAGAGGCTTATATCAATATATATATATATATATTTATAATATAGCACATTTTATACCTATACCATATTCATATATTGTTACGATATATTTAATATAGAGATGTAATATTGGTATGTATAATAGTAATGGTATAATGTATATGTGTAATGTATAATAGGTATGTATTTTAATTTACTTCAATATTACTGCTCGTTATATACAATTATTTTTACATTTTTATTTCACTAATTAAATAATCAATTCTAATAAATATTTGATACAAAAAATGTAGCAAGTGAAAATATTGTAATAAACTCTCCATAGAGGTACTACTTTGGAGGGAAAAAATACCTATATCATATATGATATTTGAGATAGTACATTTGAAAGAACGGTATGTATTTAATATGCGATATTGTTTAAACACGTTTCATACCTCCACCATAAGTTATTTGTGAGAGTATACTTGAAATCACTATGTATATATATAAATTATATTATTGAACACAATAAATATTTCTACAAATAGGAAGCTGTGGTACCACTGGTCAATCATATTATTATAACAGTAAACTCACTAACCTGTGTACAGGTATCCTTGCGTCTGAACCTGCAACAATACACACATGTCAATAATAACATAATTATAGTTTAAAATATATGTAGCACTCTTTGTCAGTGATTATTGTGACTAGTTATCAGTAAATAATTCTAACACTAAAAGTCAACTAAAAGTTTGAAATGAAGTTAATTCTGTCAAATGAATAAACTAACATACAGTGAAATATCTACAACGGCAAACGTATATATATATATATATATATATATATATATATATATATATATATACACGAGTTCAAAATTCAAGAAAAGTAACACACAGTAAGGAAACACACTTACAGACTGAAATTTTCGGGTAATCCATCTTCAGAAGAAAAAAGAAAGGGAGAACAAGCACGTTATGCGTAAGTAAGTGTGTTTCCTTACTCTGTGTGTTACTCTTCTTGAATTTTGAACTGGTATTGTGTCCAGTTTGGATCGTATTTCGGTTTACTAAGTGAAATATATATATATATATATAAACTGACTCAGTTCAGTGTCACGTGTTCATTCAGACTGCAGTTGTTCTTAAAATCCACATACTATTTTTCTTTGTAAAATAATTTGTAACGTAATACTTAGTTTTTCTGTTTTATACTTCTCTTATCTATACTTAGTAAAATAATTAAGCTGTTTAATGAACTCATAGATAAATAAAGTATATTTTACTATATTTATTCATTTATAGTTATAAAGAAATCTTTATAAAAATATAAATAAAATAATTATTGGTAATAATGGCGATTGTAATTTGCCACTTCCCCTCTCTAACAATAAGAATTTTCCTTTTTGCATTGTTAATTAATTGTTGACTTTTCCGTAATGAATTAATTATAGTTAATTAATTATCTTAAAGACATAAATTATTTTTACCATTGTAAATATGAAAAGTGGCAATAGATTTTTATAAATATGTGCTAACATTGTAATATTAAAATAAAAACTACAAAATCAAAAATTGAAGAACTATTCTAAATGAAATATTAGAAACAAAAAAATAATTAATAAAAAAGGAAAGAAGGACCAAAAAACTATAAAAAAATAAATATTATCACAAAGGACCAGATATTATGATTACCTTGATAATGAATTAAAGAAACCAAAATTGAAAGGCCTAAAGCACCTTTTCATTCAGAAAAGGTAAGAAAAAACAAAATACAATAAAATTCAAATTCATAATTTAACAAAAAAATAAATAAAAAACAAAAAATACCAAAAACTAAAAATTTCATTCTAATAAAATATGCTTACGAAATGAACAAAAAGAGTAAATTCCGACCATAATTATGATAAAAAATATCAAAATAAAAAATAGGTTTTAATATTTTTAAAACAAATAAAGATTTTATGAATCATAGATACTATAAACTTTAAAACATCAGTAAAAGTAAAAAGTTATCTTTAATCTTAAAAAATTAAATTTTTAAATAACCTATTTACTGAAAATAAGATTTCTTATAGCAATCATAATAACTAAAACAATTATTTGAGGAACTAGAACAAGAGAAAGTAGCAAGATAAAATAATTATATTTACATTTATAAAATGTCCTTTAATATTTAATAACAGGAATAATTTTAATTAAAATAACAATAAGTTTATCAATAATAATGAATTCAATAATTAATTCTCATAGAATATCAGACATTTTAATTAATGCCATATTAGGAGGAATGCACTATACTAATAATTAGAAATTGATTGGCAGTCAGATATAATGTAATACGACGTTTGCACTTCTTCTAAACAATCACATGCTTCGTATGATGACAAAAACAGCCTCCATTCATAAGTAGACAAATTTCTAATAGATGTTCTTCACATATTTTGAAGTTCTCCCTTTGATGGGAGAAAAGAATAGTCACTGAGTTACCCTTCCACTCTCCCCCAAAGTTTAATATAGTTTTTATTACTTTCAAAATATAAATCTGGTTCTTATTACACCCTTATCATACAATTCAACTAATCAATATTATTTCTGTACTCTGGTATACCTGATACTCTGGTATACAGATACACTGGTATCACCTCACCTTTATCCACCTGTTGCTGTCCTAAATTGACTACCTTTTCTTACAAAATCAAAATCAATATTGGTTACTAAAAATGACTGAACACAAATAAAATATAATTTGAGAAGCTAAATGTAGATTATCGGTTTATTGATTTAAAAGATATTAAATAAATCTCACCTCCTAATTCCCACCCTAGACACATTACTTCAGTATGCTACTAGTTGCAAATCAGTTATATCCTATTGAAAACTATAATTAAAGAATTACAGAAGAAATAAAAAATTTTATGAACTACGAATTGAAGATGTATTATAGCAATCGTATCACTCAGAAATGTCCTCTCTTCTACAAAAAAATTATAACGAAACTTTCTAGAGATTAACTTCACATGAAATATTTTATTGTGAAGTTAATCACATAAGTGATTACATATAATAAACTTATTTTAAATTAAATTGCATTTTTTAATATGCCATTTATTATTAAATACGAAAAAATATATAAATCTTTAACATATAGTGTAGAAGAAAAGACTTGAAATACAAATATGTACAGAAAACACTCAGGAGACTAGAACGTCACAATAACACCGTTAGGTAGCAGCACTATACAGACTTTATTGGATTCGACATTTCATAATTCAGAAGTCAAGCTTTTCTTATGCCGGTTAAGAGGTCTTCGTAAAATACATGATATATTAATTTACTTATAGAAAAATATAGTAATTATTAAAAACCTAATTTTTGGTATTTCTATTGATTTATATTTTAAGGACTATTAAAGTCATCTATGATAGAGGATTCAGAGGGAGTGAAATTCACCCCCAGGGATGAATTTTGAGTTTTCAAGTTTTCAGGGGGTAAATTGTAAACATAGTATGTTTACTGAGTGATAAAAGTAATTATAGGTTGGGACCTTTTATTTATAAATTAAAAGATTCTGTTATGATTGAACTGAACTTTATATATTCACCAATATTTTTACATAGCATTTAATTTGTACAATTGTATTATAAAATATTGTCAAAGTATAATGTTAAATGTATATACTATATATACGAATGTTTTCCTTATCTCGACCACATATATTTAACACTACTTTTCTTTTTTATCGAGGTTTGGTATAGCTTCAATAATTCAACACCCTTAAGTCGACGTTTCGTCTATATTTGTAGACATCTTCAGGGCTACATCAATACAGAAATTAATTACAATAGCATGAAACATAATTATATTACATTATTTAATTAATATACCTAATTACTTTGGTATTTTTTTATTGTGAAAAAACAGCTACATAACGATTTGTTAGATTGATTTGAACACAAAAATACCAAGGTAATTATGCATATTATATTAATTAAATAATGTAATATAATTATGTTTCATGCTATTGTAATTAAATTCTGTAGACCTGAAGATGTCAACAAATACAGACGAAACGACGATTAAAATGAGGTTAGAAGTTAATAAAATCAATGTCAATACAGCTTGCCATTCACAACTGTGGCATCCTCAGGACCAGAGGACTGCACGATTTGAAGTTTACAACTGAAGAGTTGTAAATCAAAAGGGTCTAAGTACCATTTTTTTTTCGAGCTAGTTGTTTCACTAGGATCTTCTACTGCTACTACTACACTACTACTACTACTACTACTACGAAGTACAGTAGTAGTGTTGTACAAAATGTTACTGTACACTTTGTAGTGTACAGTAACACAATCAAAAGTGCTATGTAATAACGATATTGGCTCTTTTATACAAAGATTGCCAGCTTCCTAAATAAGAGTTTTTGCTATAAAGATCCTTTTGATTTTCAAGTCTGAAATTTTTTTTGGTATTCCATATATATTTAAAGGAAATTAGCACCTGTAGAGAAATTTAATGAAGAAATTTAAATGAAAAATTAATTAATTAAATTAATGAGAAATTTAATTTCACACTAAGTGAAAGGAAGTAAAATTTTATTATTCATGAATTAAAAAAAAGAAATAGATAAAGATAGTTCTTCACAAATTTAATTCAACTTAATAAAACTGATCTTCCGAATAAAATGGCAAATGGCTGAATTAAACTAAACAAAATGGCAAATATAAACCAATAAACCACACAATATATTATCAAACAGAATGAATCAAAACTAACAGTAAGAAAAAACAACTTTTTTTACATTGATAGTTTTCTCCTGATTTTTTTTTCAAGTATAAAGTCCTTCCTAAAATCCTCAAAATTAATCTTACATAACACATTGGTTTATATATTACATAATAAAATTAAGTTATGATTAATTTTCATCATTTTTTTGGAAATAGTTTTCATGCTTACAAATTATTATAGAGAGGTTTAAGATGATGGTTGAGAATGAAAAAAAATTATAAAAACCGGTCCAATATTGAGATCTCAGTCGTTTGAGCAACTAGAATTATTTCATTAAGCAATGATGTACCATTGAAAATTTGGCTATAAAAGTTTCTGTGGTAACTCAGTTCTCTTGATATCATATGCACGTGCTTATTTTGTTTAATGGTTAATCAAACTCTGGGTTCGTGCTATACTTCTTAAGAAAGAAGCTAAACAGTGGCGTGTCAACGAAGGAAATATGAAAATGCAACCATATAAATGTCCCGGATTTATGGTTGGCGGTAATTTGAATGTTAACTTGTAATCTGATTAGTTAATCTTTTAATTTATTTGTTCAATTGTACATTTAATCATATTGAACTCATTGTGATAATTACTTAATTGAAGTGACTAAAAACTTAATTTAATAATTTAAAAAAAAATAGTAGTTCTTTAAAATCTGAATTTATTCTACAATGATATATAGAACTCATTTCTTTTTTTTTGATTTGTAGGTAGACAAACAGAAATTATTCCCTTATATATTTATATGTCAACTATTTCTAATTTGGCTAAACATTTTAAGAAATTCCTACCAAGTTTCGTAATTATTTGTTTCGTATGAGCCCCTCTCACCCTTTTTTCGTTTCTCTCTCTTTCTTCAAAATTGATGAAACCTTTTGCAGTAGTTCAAAAAATGTATAGATCTTTTAAGAGTTTAAATTAAAATGACATATTTTAATACTATTCAATAGGTTTAGTATTCAAATTCGTCTTTCTGTTTAATAGTTACAAACAATTATTGATATTTCAGGAACATCCTACAAAAAAAATTAGGTCTATTTCTCTGTAATATTCTCTGTAATATTTCTCTGTAAAGAATAAACAACCTTCTTTTATAACTTCAATTTTGATGAAATATAGCATTTTTCAAAATTGTTAATGCTATAAATTTAGTTTTAGATATTTCAGAAAAGAGTCTCAAATAACTAATGAAATTCATTTCCTAACTGTAGTTCTAGTTAAAGGACAAAAACTGAACCATAATTACTTCTAAATACGAAAAATTGTATTGGAAGTAACTAAAAACACAAATCAAAACATGAAAATAAAATTGAAAATTACACTTGATGTAGAAAATATAAAGTATGATGTTTTGGTCTTAAGTATACATTTTTTGCATTGTTGTTATGAATTTACTTGGGTTTTATTATTTTTTTGTATTCATTGTGAAAATTATGAAATTGATGAAATTATCACCATTCAACAATTCTGTCATCTTTAATGATAAAAGAATAATTTGTGTATAAATTTCCACTAAAACCACAGTGATTCTAATAAATATTGTGTGGATAAATTTACAGCAAAATGAGAAATTCCGAATTTTCTTTTTATCTAAAGAATTCCTAAAAAAAAGTAAGATTTTTGTGCCAAACTTGGTTTTTCAATATTAGGGTTCAATTAGCAGGAACTTAAATATGAAATTTGGTTATTAAAACTAATACTCACATACATACATACATACATACATACAAATAAACAGACGGATCTATTTGGAAAACTTATTTTTTGAACTCTATTTTGATATTTTGACGTGAATCGAAAACATTCAATATTTTGTATTTTTTAATAATATTTTTTTAAATTTAAATAAATGTACTGTAGAGAAAATAATTGTCAAATAATACAAAGAACTGCATAGAATGATTGCTCAGGTGTATTGCCAGTCTTTTCTTCAATACCAATATCAATACCAATCTCTTATACCAGAATATTTTTGCTATTTTAGCAAAATATATGGATGATTTTAGATTACATCATATCTGATTTGATATATCTAAGTATTTTATATATGTATTTGCCAACAAATTTTATTAATGGGTTGATTTGTAGAATCTTAATAAAACATTACTTCAAAAAAATGTTTATAATCCCAAGTATAAAGAGTTTGGAAAAGTTAAAAATTAGTAGAATTCCCAATGTAATTTATAATAAAAAAAAAATAATTGAAATGTTTGGAAAATTTATCAAAAATTGTAAAATTTCAGTTGGAATTGGACTTCTTATTTTTTACTCAAAAGAATAACACTCTTTTTTTTAGAGTGTTTTACTACAAAAATTTGTGGAATTACAAATTAAAATTACATCAAATAATTTTTGAACTACTCAAATGGAGTATTTGGAAAAAAATGTCAAATTATGTTACTTTCCAAATAGAATCTGACTTGAAATAGTTTGAAAACCATTGAACTAAATTATCTTGAAAACATTTCAAAACATGCAGAATTCAAAATGCAATCTCAATCAAGAAGTAGTCGTTCTCAAACTTTTTTTCTTGTCACATTTTATAAATATGGACAAGTTTTCCAAAAAAATCTTGCTAATAATTCTGCAAAAATTGTTAATCAAATTCCATTTCGAATAGTACAACTTTTTTAAAGACTCTAATCTAGTGGTTCAAATATTTTTGCATTAGAATGCAATTAATTTTGACACATTTTCCAAAGAATATAGACTAACCGTTTTTAAAATTTGTTAAGTTAGATTTCATTTTGACTTCTATAAATTTCGACAGTTTCCTAACACTCTATACCAGGGGTTTTTAACCGGGAGTATCCGAATACTGGGGGTTTGGGGCTCAATCTCTGGTAATCAGGTATTTTTTTATAGTATCTCTCGTTATTTTCTTTTATTTTTTACTTATAATTGTTCACAGGTTTTTATTTTTCTAGTTATGTTTTTTTTCTTGTGCACTGTAGTTACTATTACTACAGTAATAGTAATACAATACTATTACCAACTAATACAATTGGTAGTTGATAGATTAGATTAAACAAATAATGAAACAAAATATTTTTTGCCGAAAAATACATCAAGAATTGATTAACTGTATGCAGTTAAAATCAATAGATTTTAACTATATTATAGGGCCAATAATAGGATTGGTAATAATTATTTCAAGAATCAAGTAAAGGGGATATGGAAGCATACTGGACGGTCCATTAGGAGTCTGGAATCATCCGAAGATTAAGAATTCCTGCTTTCTACTATCGTTTCTCAAATCTTTTGATGTGAAATCGCATTTGGAAACCTACAAATTTACTCTTGACAAGTAAAATGCCATTTGCAATCTTACAAATTTTGACACCTTTTCCAAACATTCTTGATTAGATGAAACAATTTTTTTTTCAATTAATATTACATCTGCATTTTACATGCTTTTAACACTATGGACTGGTACTTCTTAAACTTTTGTTGTCTGATTAGAATAGGAAGTCTAAAAATGTTGTCAGCTTTTCCAAACATTCTTGATTAGATGGAACAATTTTTTTTTCAATTAATATTACATCTGCATTTTACATGCTTTGTTAACACTATGGACTGGTACTTCTTAAACTTTTGTTGTCTGATTAGAATAGGAAGTCTAAAAATGTTGTCAGCTTTTCCAAACATTGTTGATTAGATGAAACAATTTTTTTTCAATTAATATTACATCTGCATTTTACATGCATTGTTAACACTATGGACTGGTACTTCTTAAACTTTTTTGTCTGATTAGAATAGGAAGTCTAAAATTGTTGTCAGCTTTTCCAAACATTCTTGATTAGATGAAACAATTTTTTTTTCAATTAATATTACATCTGCATTTTACATGTTTGTTAACACTATGGACTGCTTCTTAAACTTTTGTTGTCTGTTAGAATAGGAAGTCTAAAAATTTTCAGCTTTTCCAAACATTCTTGATTAGATGGAACAATTTTTTTTTCAATTAATATTACATCTGCATTTTACATGCTTTGTAACACTATGGACTGGACTTCTTAAACTTTTGTTGTCTGTTAGAATAGGAAGTCTAAAATTGTTGTCACTTTTCCAAACATTCTTGATTAGATGAAACAATTTTTTTTCAATTAATATTACATCTCATTTTACATGTTTGTTAACCTATGGAGGTACTTCTTAAACTTTTGTTGTCTGATTAGAATAGGAAGTCTAAAAATGTTGTCAGCTTTTCCAAACATTCTTGATTAGATGAAACAATTTTTTTTTCAATTAATATTACATCTGCATTTTACTGTTTTTAACACTAGGACTGGTACTTCTTAAACTTTTGTTGTCTGATTAGAAAGGAAGTCTAAAAATGTTGTCAGCTTTTCCAAACATTCTTGATTAGATGAAACAATTTTTTTTTCAATTAATATTACATCTGGATTTTACATGCAGTTAACACTATGGACTGGTACTTCTTAAACTTTTGTTGTCTGATTAGAATAGGAAGTCTAAAAAATGTTTCAGCTTTTCCAAACATTCTTGATTAGATGGAACAATTTTTTTTTTCAATTAATATTACATCTGCATTTTACATGCTTTGTTAACACTATGGACTGGTACTTCTTAAACTTTTGTTGTCTGATTAAATAGGAAGTCTAAAATGTTGTCAGCTTTTCCAAACATTTTGATTAGATGAAACAATTTTTTTTTCAATTAATATTACATCTGATTTTACATGGTTAACACTATGGACTGGTACTTCTTAAACTTTTTTGTCTGATTAGAATAGGAAGTCTAAAAATGTTGTCAGCTTTTCCAAACATTCTTGATTGATGAAACAATTTTTTTTTCAATTAATATTACATCTGCATTTTACATGTTTGTTAACACTAGGACTGGTACTTCTTAAACTTTTGTTGTCTGATTAGAATAGGAAGTCTAAAATGTTGTCAGCTTTTCCAAACATTCTTGATTAGATGAAACAATTTTTTTTCAATTAATATTACATCTGCATTTTACATGCGTTAACACTATGGACTGGTACTTCTTAAACTTTTGTTGTCTGTTAGAATAGGAAGTCTAAAAATGTTGTCAGCTTTTCCAAACATTTTGATTAGATGAACAATTTTTTTTTCAATTAATATTACATCTGCATTTTACATGCGTTAACACTATGGACTGTCTTCTTAAACTTTTGTTGTCTGTTAGAATAGGAAGTCTAAAAATTTTGTCAGCTTTTCCAAACATTGTTGATTAGATGAAACAATTTTTTTTCAATTAATATTACATCTGCATTTTACATGCATTGTTAACACTATGGACTGGTACTTCTTAAACTTTTTTGTCTGATTAGAATAGGAAGTCTAAAATTGTTGTCAGCTTTTCCAAACATTCTTGATTAGATGAAACAATTTTTTTTTCAATTAATATTACATCTGCATTTTACATGCTTTGTTAACACTATGGACTAGTTCTTCTTAAACTTTTGTTGTCTGGTTAGAATAGGAAGTCTAAAAATGTTGTCAGCTTTTCCAAACATTCTTGATTAGATGAAACAATTTTTTTTTCAATTAATATTACATCTGCATTTTACATGCTTTGTTAACACTATGGACTGGTACTTCTTAAACTTTTTGTTGTTGGTTAGAATAGGAAGTCTAAAATGTTGTCAGCTTTTCCAAACATTCTTGATTAGATGAAACAATTTTTTTTTCAATTAATATTACATCTGCATTTTACATGCAGTTAACACTATGGACTGGTACTTCTTAAACTTTTGTTGTCTGATTAGAATAGGAAGTCTAAAAATGTTGTCAGCTTTTCCAAACATTCTTGATTAGATGAACAATTTTTTTTTCAATTAATTTACATCTGCATTTTACATGCTTTGTTAACACTATGGCTGGTACTTCTTAAACTTTTGTTGTCTGATTAGAATAGGAAGTCTAAAATGTTGTCAGCTTTTCCAAACATTCTTGATTAGATGAAACAATTTTTTTTTCAATTAATATTACATCTGCATTTTACATGCGTTAACACTATGGACTGGTACTTCTTAAACTTTTGTTGTCTGATTAGAATAGGAAGTCTAAAAATGTTGTCAGCTTTTCCAAAATTCTTGATTAATGAACAATTTTTTTTTCATTAATATTACATCTGCATTTTACATGCGTTAACACTATGGACTGGTACTTCTTAAACTTTTGTTGTCTGATTAGAATAGGAAGTCTAAAAATGTTGTCAGCTTTTCCCAACATTTTGATTAGATGAAACAATTTTTTTTCAATTAATATTACATCTGCATTTTACATGCTTTTAACACTATGGACTGGTACTTCTTAAACTTTTTTGTCTGATTAGAAAGGAAGTCTAAAATTGTTGTCAGCTTTTCCAAACATTTTGATTAGATGAAACAATTTTTTTTCAATTAATATTACATCTGCATTTTACATGCTTTGTTAACACTATGGACTAGTCTTCTTAAACTTTTTTGTCTGGTTAGAATAGGAAGTCTAAAAATTGTTGTCAGCTTTTCCAAACATTCTTGATTAGATGAAACAATTTTTTTTTCAATTAATATTACATCTGCATTTTACATGCTTTGTTAACACTATGGACTGGTACTTCTTAAACTTTTGTTGTCTGGTTAAATAGGAAGTCTAAAATTGTTGTCAGCTTTTCCAAACATTCTTGATTAGATGAAACAATTTTTTCTTTCAATTAATATTACATCTGCATTTACATGCTTTGTTAACACTATGGACTAGTTCTTCTTAAACTTTTGTTGTCTGGTTAGAATAGGAATCTAAAATTTGTCAGCTTTTCCAAACATTTTTGATTAGATGAAACAATTTTTTTTTCAATTAATATTACATCTGCATTTTACATGCAGTTAACAACTATGGACTGTACTTCTTAAACTTTTGTTGTCTGATTAGAATAGGAAGTCTAAAAATGTTGTCAGCTTTTCCAAACATTCTTGATTAGATGGAACAATTTTTTTTTTCAATTAATATTACATCTGCATTTTACATGCTTTGTTAACACTATGGACTGGTACTTCTTAAACTTTTGTTGTCTGATTAGAATAGGAAGTCTAGAAATGTTGTCAGCTTTTCCAAACATTCTTGATTAGATGAAACAATTTTTTTTTCAATTAATATTACATCTGCATTTTACATGCAGTTAACACTATGGACTGGTACTTCTTAAACTTTTGTTGTCTGATTAGAATAGGAAGTCTAAAAATGTTGTCAGCTTTTCCAAACATTCTTGATTAGATGGAACAATTTTTTTTTCAATTAATATTACATCTGCATTTTACATGCTTTGTTAACACTATGGACTGGTACTTCTTAAACTTTTGTTGTCTGATTAGAATAGGAAGTCTAAAAATGTTGTCAGCTTTTCCAAACATTGTTGATTAGATGAAACAATTTTTTTCAAAATTTATTACATCTGCATTTTACATGCTTTGTTAACACTATGGACTGGTACTTCTTAAACTTTTGTTGTCTGATTAGAATAGGAAGTATAAAATTGTTGTCAGCTTTTCCAAATATTCTTGATTAGATGAAACAATTTTTTTTTCAATTAATATTACATCTGCATTTTACATGCTTTGTTAACACTATGGACTGGTACTTCTTAAACTTTTGTTGTCTGGTTAGAATAGGAAGTCTAAAAATGTTGTCAGCTTTTCCAAACATTCTTGATTAGATGAAACAATTTTTTTTTCAATTAATATTACATCTGCATTTTACATGCTTTGTTAACACTATGGACTGGTACTTCTTAAACTTTTGTTGTCTGGTTAGAATAGGAAGTCTAAAATTGTTGTCAGCTTTTCCAAACATTCTTGATTAGATGAAACAATTTTTTTTTCAATTAATATTACATCTGCATTTTACATGCTTTGTTAACACTATGGACTAGTTCTTCTTAAACTTTTGTTGTCTGGTTAGAATAGGAAGTCTAAAATGTTGTCAGCTTTTCCAAACATTCAAGAACCAATGTTTCGTTTTTAACATTCTAATCAAATGATTCGATGTGAAATTCTATTAGAATTCTATAAATTTGAATACATTTTCCAAACACTTTAAACCTTTTTTAAGCCTTATTCCATTTGAAATTCTACAAATTTATACACATTTTTCACACACTCTATTCTCTATACAATCATTTCTCAAATCATTTAAAGTGAAATACAAATTTCAATACTTTTCAAACACAAAAAATAAAAAAAATGTTATGTAAATGCATTGTATCCTGGAAATTTGTTGAATTACAAGTTCTTTTTTTAATTCAAATAATTTTAGAACCACTAATAGGGGCTGTTTGGAAAACATGTTACAAATTTGTAGAATTACAATTACATTAAAAAAAAACATATTGAAACCATTGGTCTATAGTTTTTGGAAAATATAAATATTCCTTTATTTATAACCATTTGAGAACTTCTTATCGTTTGGAAGGTTTGTGAAATTTGTATGATTTCAAATAGAATTTGGCTTAAATAAGTTTGAGAATGGTTAATGGTAAGTTCCAAATAAGATGATAATAAAGAAAACTTGAGTTTATGAATTTTCTTGAAACGTTGCAAAAATTTGCAGTATTTCAATCTGAGATTAAGTATGAAAACAAGTTTGAGGAAACCTTTTCTAGTTTGATTCTGACATCAATTTAATCACTTCTTCCGTGTTTTTACTGAAAAAAATGTTTAATCTATAAACAGACGAATGAAAACATCTGGCATCAATACTCAACTTTACTTAATCAAGTTCATTTATTCTAACAGAGTTACTAAACTTTTCCAATGGGGTTTAAATATAAATAACAATTGGGATGAATGTTTGGATCAATGGAAACTATTATCTTTCTGAATGATTCTGATTCAATACTGACGAGGAACAATAGCATCAATGGAATTTACGAATTATTAATTTTACGAATAATTAAATTGCCTCTAATAAAAACAGACAAGTAACCATATCTAACAAAGTTATATTTGTAACTGTTACTGAAAAATATTATTTTCAAATCAATACGTATCATCACAAAAATTAGAGATAATTGATAACTGCCATCTGATTGATAATAAATCAGTGTTCTAGAGTTATGGTTGTTAATTATATACACTTTTTTCCCTTCATAATTGAGAGGAACTTAAAGAATATAATGAATTGAAAGTCAATATTATATACAACTAGCTGATCTATTCGGCTTTATCCGGGAAACAATTTAATTTTAACTCTAATAATAAATTACATATAACGGAAACAATTTAAATTTTCTATAGTTCCATTACACTTAACTTTTTTCAGATAAACGAAATTAATACAGAAGTAAAATTATAGATAATGCAAAAAAGATATAATTTAACACTGATTATAAATTGCACACATTGTCTAATACAATTGGTAGTTGATAGATTAGATTAAACAAATAATAAAACGAATATTTTTTGCCGAAAAATACATCAAGAAATGTTGAAAGAAGTCTTAGCTCATTAAATGTGATATGTCTTATCTGTTACATATAATGACACGAATTTTAAACCCACAAAATCGTTTCAAATAGGAGCCAGTTACGAGTTGAAGAGGCTAAACCATATCACATTATACTTCATTTCAATAATTTCAATTTGAAGACTTCACACAGTTTTAAATGTTTAATTAAAATTATATCAGTAAACAAAATTGTTTCTTAAAAGTTTGAATAACAATATTTGATAAAATATTATTTGTTTAGAAAGAAGCATTGTATTGAAAAGTGTCAATTGAGTTCTAAATATTAAATTCTACCTACATTTTTCATTTTGTAATGTTAAGAGTTATTATATTATGAACTGTATATACACAAAATTATCACATACAGTGATTAAGTTTTATATATGTACATTTTGATTTGAATATTTCTTCATCAATTTTTTATGCTCTATATATTCCCTTATAAGTTTTACTGATTTAGACATTCATAAACGTCTTCTAGTTAGATATCATCGATATATATATACAATAACTTATCATTTTGCCTATCTGGAGTGGGGCCGGATACTAATTACTAATAATTAAATATTTTAAACAAACGAATTAATCAATCAGGAATAAATAAAGAAGCCTTTCATCCATTAAACTTAAACAAAATACTTTAACTATTCTTTTAAGATTAGAATTAATGGTTCAAATACTATCATTATTATTCGTAATACTATCATACATACTTAAAGTTAATAAGTTATTCTTTAACGCATAACTTTCTTTAATGCATAAAGCAAGTTAAATCAATTAGATATGAAAAGTTAATGGTAAACTATTGCTAATAACTAAAGCTTTGTTAAAGTTAATAAAAAATCCATATAAAATTACAATAATTGTCTTTAATATCAATCTGAAAAAAATAATAAAATTTCTGGTACCTGCTTTTTTCCAATTGAACAAAGCATGTGAAAATATTATAATAATAAAGAATAACCTACCTGCGGCCGCCACCACCAATTAAAGTCAAATGTAAACAAACAGGTTATACAGCAAACCTTATCTATTATAATATTCTTGGAATATTACCTGAACCACAACGCTGATTTTTAAAAAAAATTACATGTTCCCGGGGATAAAATTAAACCTTCCCTGGGATATACCTAATAATTCACTAAATTTTCAAGGGTTCATTACCAGATCAAGAATTAAATACTTTTGAATTCCTCAAAGATTTATCAAAAGATACTTGTACAATAAGTATAACATTTGTGATACACGCCCATACATCCACTAACAACAAGATATTGTAAAAGAAATACCAAATAATGATTCACAGATATTGAAATGTAAAAATTTGTTAAAATTGCGAAAAGTATAATTTACACATAATAACATAAAAATACTTGAGTTCTCTAATGAACTGATATTTAGAATAATTTTAAAAAACTTCAGGATAGAAGTATATGGGGACTATAACGTAATATTTTAGAGTAGCGTTGTAAGATAGCAGCACCGTGCAGGTACCCAATTTTCCTTTTTGTGACTATATCTTCATAAAATGAATATATCTTAAAGTTGAAATTTATATACTCTAAGATAAATGTAGATTTATATAAATATGCATTTGTTTATATAAAACTTATTCGTATTAAAATTTCCTTCTTTAATACAATTATGATTAGAATACATACTTTAAAAATTTAATTGTCCATTGATTGATAATCATCACAATGGTGATAGAAGCCTAGCAATATTATCAAAGGTAATAGAAGTATCACTCAGAAAATGTTGTAACTTCTGAAATGTAACTTCTGCAAAACAACACTTTTAATAAGGGTTTGCTAATTCTCTGAGGTCACAATTATGCTTCATATTTTTATGTGTTTTTAAAAGTATTTAATTTCTTTCTGAAATTACAATTAAACTACTTTAGCTTCATTTTACCAAGAAATGAGCTATCAAGATTTTTTATGAAATATTCACTTGTTCTAAAACTTAAATCACTCGATAAAAGAAGAATAAAACTTATATATAATATGTAAGTGTTAAAAAAGGGCTATTGATGTAACCAAAATTGATAACCCTTATAAAAGGTAATTATAATCTATGCAGTTAAATTTGTAATAAGGTCGAAAACATAAGAATTAAGAACAACTGATTAAAGTCGAAGTTTGACCGAAAATTGTTTGGTATTCTTAAGGATTATTAAAGGATGTATTCAAAAGATTATCCGTCTCTGTTTTTTGTACCATATATTATCTTAAGCCATGTGTTAATTAAGTTTATTTTTGAGAATATATGGTACAAAAAGAAGATATGTTTTGAATACTTCTTCAAACAGCCTTGAGAATACCGAAGAATTTTCAGCGAAATGTAGGTCATGAAATGAAATCAGAAGTCATTAAATTGGACCGAACTCTCGATAAGTAAAGTATTTATTAGAGTTAAAGTTATCAAATATAATTAATGTAGAATTTATTCAAAATGGATGTGAATTTGTAGTTTAATAATTTGCAGTTTAATATAGTCTACAAGATATATAGCTAATATATCCCACATACAACTTTGATGAGAAGCTAACTTAATAGCTAAAAAGAAACTAATCATATCACAGTTAGAGAGACATGACTGCAAATGTTTGTTCATCATGAGTACATGTCAGTACCGGTGTCTTTGTGTTCATGTCTTGAGTACTTATACAACATTATTAATTAAATAAAAAATAATTATTTATATAAGTGATTATTAATAACAACATGTAATTATAGTAAATAATAATAAAGACCATTTATAAATCATTCAAAGATGTTAAAGACGTTGATTAAATCAAGGAAGTGTCTGTGGGCATCATCTGTGGTCAGCCTCCCAACAAAGTTGTATGTGGGATATATTAGCTATATATCTTGTAGACCAGGGCTTCTTAAACTGTGGGTCGCGACCCCCAGGGGGGTCGCGAGACTACTGAAAGGGGGGTCGCAAAGATCTGATACTTTGATACTGATACTGATACTGATATAATTATATATATGTGAAATGAATGGGTACGTATTCTTTAATCCTTATTTTATTTACATTGTAAAATAGTGCGATATTACATCTACATCTACGGTTAATATATATTTCATTATATGGAGGAGGGGGTCGTTTAAAATTTCCTAAGCTTGAAGGGGGTCGCTATATAAAAAAGTTTAAGAAGCCCTGTTGTAGACTATATTAAACTGGAAATTATTAAACTACAAATTCACATCCATTTTGAATAAATTCTACATTAATTATATTTGATAACTTTAACATTGATACTACTTTACTTATCGTGAATTAGGTCCAAATTAATGCACAGTGTAATGTGTAATAAATCATATATTTCCACATAAGCCTGGTTCATATATTCATATGAATTAATATGTATAATCATATATTTCCACATCCACATATGGTTCATTTAGTTTCGGAATATATTTATTTATAAGGGGCTATTTCTGAATCCCTAAGAGAAGTTTGATAACAAACGAAACAGTCTTATGTTAGATATATAAGATCTCTAAGTTTATATAAATCGTGTATATTTAGTAAATAAACATATTTTTAGTATATAAATAATGGCGTTTAATTTTCAAATTTAAACTCTGTATGTTATTTAAATACATATTAATAACACTACAGAAATTAAGTGCATGTTGCACAAAAGACTGATAGACAAATGTTTGTAAGACTAATGTTGAAGTCATTCAGAGGGTGTCCATCTTCAGGAGTAAATCATATGAAGATAGATAACATCTAATAACGGTTTCATAACAGTATAAAAGGTATAATGGTTTAACTATTTTTTAATGTAACTTATATTATTTAAGCTTTACCTCTAACCAACTATGGTTTATCCAAAACAGTGTTTTTTTTTAAATTTTTTGACCAATTTTCGAACGACAGTAAAACAAATAGCTCTGTCAATAAAGGTGTCGAAGGTGAACTTCTTCCGTGATTTTGCGATGAGACCATCCTTGCAAAAATATATCCAGTTAAAAATATTGAGAATGAAATTCCCAAATACACTAGTCTGTATAGTGCTGCTATCTGGTGACAAAATACAAAACATTTGTTTTTGTTTAGACTATAACATCAAATTCATCTGTATAACTTTATTATTCTTTGGAACTATATTTTATATTAATATAATATTGCTTGCATAATAATACACTAGCTAAATATTGTATTATTGAAATACATACAACAAAATAATGCATTTAGCAAATATTTTTGATAATATATATTATTCCATTATAAATTTACCTGATATTAACGTCCTGAGATCGTTCCTTGAATAATATACTTAAATGAGGACGATCTAAATCTCTGTAAAACCATGTCAACATTACTTGTTACTTGTAAAATGCACTGAAACCATATTTTACAGCTTTAAATTATATTGAATATTACAGCTTTATTATTATATTTAGCAAGCAGGATATGAATAAAAATCTGGAGTGTCTTACACTCAGCTTTACTATAAGTAAACTTAATATCAAACTTCTTGGGTATAGAATACATAATGTCTCATTTAAGCATAATGTAAATGTCAAAATGGAGATGTTTATTACATTCCTGAGGTAGTACAAATAGTGTTATCAATATATAAGATTATTATCTATATCACACCACTGATTAAAATAATCTCATTAGTATAACTACAGCTGTATTAACATTTTTGAAAACCCAAAGTGAAAATTTCTTGATACGAAATAATCTCCTACAAGAGAACATGGGTTTTGTTCCAATAGCCAGTAGATCTCTTACATAGTTTATGTGACCTCCTTTTACATTAAATACTGAAGACCAATTTTCCCATTAAAATTTGAAAATATTCCTATCTTGTCTGAAAAATGTTAGAAACATCTAAGCAAAAATATCATTTTAGGATCATTTTTAATTTAAGTGTTTTAAAAAAAAAATCACTTTTCTTTCCCTTAAAAATTATAAAAATCAATTTACTCTGCTCCAGAGTTATCTTTTTCCTGCATACTGTACTTTGTTATAAAGTTGTAACAGATGTACTGTAAATGTATACTGAGGAAAAATATATTTGAAATTAGCCAGTTTGTCATACTTAATCAAATTTAAAACCGGCTTTTCAGTATAATTTCAAACTATTATAGCTGGTAGCCTGAAATTTTTGAAAATAATAAATATAAACTATTAGACTAGAAGAGTGAAAAAATTGGATATTTGTCAACAAACATAACTCCTCTTTCTTTAGGAAAGAGTCCTAAACTACACTCAAAAGACCTACACTCAACTTTACTATAAGTAAACTTAATATCAAACTTCTTGGGTGTATAATATATAATGTCTCATTTAAGCATAATATAATCGTCTAAAAGGGAGATGTTTATTAGTCTTTCATTCCTGAAGTAGTACAGATAGTGATTGATCCACTTTTTTTGTATGTCACACAATTAACAGTTATACAATCATTAGTATAACTACAGCAGTAATAACATTATAAAAAGTAAATTAAAAATTTGCTTGTACGAAATGATTTCCTACAAGAAAGCATGGCTTTTGCTCCAATAGCCAGTGGATCTCTTACATAGTTTATCTGACCTCCTTCTACATTTAATACTTAAGACAAATTTTCCCATTTAGAAATTAAAAATGTTATAAGTATATTAAAAGCACTACAAATTTTTTGTCTGAAATGTCAAAAATATGTAAGAAAAAATGTCGTTTTAAGATAATTTTTAATTTAAGATGTAGGTTAATTTCATTTATTATTATTAAAAGAATTTTTTTTTAATTCTGAATAATGTTCTACATTTTAAGTCTTTTATCAAAATATTATACTGAAAATTTTATGGCATGCTAGAGTTTTTTAAAAACTCACTTTTCTTTCCCTTAGTCAAAAATCATAAAAATCCAATTTACTCTGAGCGAATGTTATTTTTTCTCACGTGCTGTACTCTACACTTTGCTGTAAATGTATATTGAGAAAAAATATGTTGGTAAATAGCGACTTTTGTATTCTCAAATCAAGTTCGAAGCCGACTTTTCTGTACAATTTTAAATTTAAAAGCTGGAAGCTTGAAATTTTTAAGTATAATGGTTTGAACTATTAGACAAGAATAGTGAAAAAAATGGATATTAGTCGAAAACATAGAAGGTCTCTTACAGGATGAAAAAGTTCATTCCACAAACTTCGGTATTAACCAAAAATAATGTCATTCATAAACATAAAAAAATCAGCATCTGATATTAATCCTTGTAGAATGTTGCAACATGTAGATCGATTAGAACATTTTGTTAGACAAACTCATCATACCATGAAAAGAATCAGAAATTATATGTTTAATATGCTCTATTGTCGTTGAATTTTTACATATTAAGAATTATATCACATATAAGTCGTTAAATCATTTCAAAATTTTCATTATATCTATAAACATTATATTATTTCGGTCAAATCACTCAAAAAAATTCTAAGTCAACGTAAACAATGTAAAAAAATATCAAAAATTTGACAAGTATAGCAGGTGATCCATTAGTCTGGGATAAACAAACAGTTTTTATAGCTTTATTGCACTTTGCCATGATTGAACTTTCATGATTATTTTTTCTAAATTACTAATTTTTTGTTCCGTTTTTGGTAATATTTTCATGGTTTATTAATGAGCTGTTTAACGTTAAAAAAACATTTTCTGAAAACAGAAATCGTACTTTAACGCCCCTTTGGCGAATGTAATTTTAAAAACAAATATCTCATTTCATTCTCCATACAATGATCTATTTTTAAGTATTGTTTGATTTGATCGGTCATACGGCATGGCTTGTATGGCTCTCTTAAGCTTTGAGATTGAATTGAAGTTCTAATTTTTACATTTTATTGAAAAAAATATTTGCAGTTTTTTTCAATTTTGAATATTTTTCTTTTATTGCATTTGTAACCTCAAAGATAGTGCCAACATTTCAAAACTCTAAAATTAGGAGTTTAGGAGAAAAACTGTTGTCTATAAACAGGTTTTTGGCAAAAAAAGTGACTTTCCCGTCATGCATAATTCTTCCCAAACAATAGGGATCATCTATACTATGATAGGGCCCATTTTTGTGTAAAATATCAACTTGATCCATCAAAGATTCTGGACCGTAGCATGGTAATAAGCAATGCTAACACACTCACCCACCCACCCACACAAAGACATCATCAAAAAACTTCATAAAACAACCTCTGGGACTTCAAAACATGTAATTCTGTCAAAACCTCAAGATCGAATTTTTCATAATCACTATACTTTATTTATAGTAAAGTAAAAATTGATAATAAAACGACATTTAACAGCCTGTATTAGAAAATAGGAAAACCCTCATGTATTCTTCTATAACAGAAGGTTGTCAACCTCAAATTTTAGTAAGGTAAAATTGAATAGTGAAGTAAAGTCAGGAGCCATATTAATATTTATTGAAAAATTAAATGCAACTGATATGGAATGTTCATCCTTTTCATATGTAAACAAACTTTAGTTTTGCTTAAACACAACTAAATGTGGTATTCAAACAAAAACACAGATCTGGTATTCATTTCTTATTTAAATAAATAAAGTATGTTTCTCCCCATATCCTTTCAAGTTCCTTTTCAAATTAAACCTTTTTCAAAGCCAACAACAAAAGAACCAAAACGAAAAATGACATTTCATAAAAATCCAACTATTAATATATATATGTAAACTATATTCACAAAAACATCACTGCTATATTTTGATGGCTTCGTCATCAGGAAAATAGATGTGAATCACTCTGAAGACTGGTAACAACTCAGTGATCTATAAATATATCACAAACATGAATATCCTAAAACAAAAATCACAACCATATATCTTAATCTATTCTTTGTGATATATATTTCTTTGATATAGAATATATATCACAAACAAATATACTGAAGTAAGTTAAGAAAAATGTTTTAAACATCTTGAAGTTTATTAGGTAATTATTAAAATAAAACAAATCCAATTTTAATAATTTTAAAAGGAAATTATTACCATAAATAAAGTTTCTTTTTGCTGAATTACCTTTAAAAAATTCATTATTTTCAGTAAAACAAATGCTCAAATAATCCAAATAAAGTGTTAAAAAGTCTAGAAATTAGAGAAATTTGGCAAATTACTTCTTTAATAAACATGATATAGGATTAAATTTAGTTTAAACACATTTAAAAACTAATTTCATAGATACTTAAATAGTTTTTATATAATTGTGTTGATATAATTTTTAATAATAAACATTACATAATATCAAAATTATTAATATGATTGATCATATATAGAAACTACAGTTTCAAAGTATGAAAAAAAATATGTGATAATGCAGAATGAACCAAAAGTAAGTTTACAATTGCCCAAATCTTTTCTTTGCTACATAAAGATTTCAATTGGTGAACAATATAACACAAGTATTAAATTAATACTAAATCCAAATGGATATTAAATTTATATTAGAAGTTAGAAAAGAACAGAGTAAATTAGTTGAAATTAAATACAATATATGAATGTTGAATTGAACTATTGAGGTTTTTAGCAAGAGGAATTAGTATGAAATTTGTAAATAACTTAATTAATCTACCAATAGGAAGAAATATGACATTATAACAGATTGAACAAGTAATGAACATTTAAAGTGCTCAACCTATCATTTAGTGTTGATATAGTTTTTAATAATAAACAATTCATAATGTCAAAATTATAAATATGACTATATATAGAAACTACAGTTTCAAAATATTAAAAATTTTCAATGAATTTAACAATTCTATATGATAACAAAGAATGAACCAAAAGTAAGTTTACTGTTACCCAACTCTTTCCATTGCTTCATAATGATTTCAATTGGTAAACAATTATAATACAGGTAAAAGAAATGGATGTAAAATTAATATTGGAAGTTGTAAAATGCTGAGCTTGTTCTATGGACAAGGTTTTTGTAGCCCTGGTTTTAGTATTGTATTATGTTCTCATATTTTTTCTAAATCAGTTTTAGTTAACGTAATTTTCCACTATATAATTATAAAGAATGATTTTTATTTATTAATTAAAAGAATATGCCAGTAATTAGTAAAATGAACGTTAAATGATACATCATTACATTGTATAACAAAATTAATACTAATAACTGATACAATAGTTAATTGTATTAAACATGAAACAACTATAATTATAAAAACAATGATAAGTATTGTTGAATTCAAACTGTAAGAGTTACACATAATATTAGAAAGTAATATATTCCATTAAACTTTAATAATTTAAAATGAAATTCTAATTATTTCAATAATTTATTTCTGGTAGGATATTTGTTTGACATTTTGATAAATAATGAACACATTATTCTGTATTTTTAATTAATTTGTCACATTGTGTATAAATATAGGTATGTATTATTTATTTTAATATAATTTTTTTTAAAGAAAGGACGCTAACCTATAACTGAAGTAGCCACTTGGTTAAACATAATCACTACGAAATTGTCATCTAATTATTTATTTATTATTATTATTATTGAACTAATTTATTGTTAAAAATATACCTACAAATAGTTGCAGAAACGGTCGTACTTCCGATTTGTTTAAACATTCAGGAATATTGTTCTTTTCAGAGAATAATATTTCATTATGGCGGATGTATTAAAACACTACAGGGTCGTATTCTGAACTGACCAATCACAGTGCATGATGTGCATGACTTGCACATGACGTTACTCAAGCAACATCATTTCAATTACGTCATTTATTGGTTCACTTAATCTCTTTAAATAAAACACTACTTTACTTGTTTTCTTTAAGGAAATATATGGAATGACTATATATATAAATATATATATTAGTGTAACTAGGTAGCAGACCTTCGTTTATACAAACATTATTAAATTTCTTCCCAACTTCTCTATGTATTATTTTTTGATACAGTTTTTCATGATTTCGGATCTCACATTTCCATTTACTTGTTCGATACAGTTTTTCAGTGAGATCCGACATCTTGAAAAACTGTATCGAAAAATAATACATAGAGAAGTTGGGAAGAAATTGAATAATGTTTATATATATATATTATATATTACTATATTATATACTATACTATATATACTATATTATATATACTCTTTGATAAATAACGAGCACATTATTCTGTATTTTAAATTAATTTGTCATATTGTGTGTAAATATAGGTATGTGTTATTGTTTTAATACACAAATCAATATAGTACTATAGTACTATAGTATATAATACTATAGTACTATAATATACTATACTATATTACTATATATAAGGATATTCATGATTTGTTTTCTTGACCCAATATTTATATGATATAATTTTTTTTGAGGGTTGAGGTCTAATGATTTTAAACTAGTCCTTTTGCCGACGCTTCGTCATATATTTATGTCATCTTTCAGGGCTACAACATGATTGTTTTACAATTACCACTACTATTACTACTATTTTGGTTATTTATTACATTTTACATGTACAGAAACAGAAAGGAATCTTTATAAATAAAATAATGATTTTGTCTGTACATTGCTTAGAACTGACTCATTTCAAGTTTTCTTTACGTTTCATACATTGGAGAAACCGAATCCACCCTTAGAAAAATTTCTGTCGGTTTGTCGGTTTGTCGGTTTGTCGGTTTGTCGGTTTGTCGGTTTGTCGGTTTGTCGGTTTGTCGGTTTGTCGGTTTGTCCGCAAAACTTTGTCACAGGTAAACTCAGCTACCATAAGACATATAAAGCTGAAACTTTTACAGTAGATTTGTGTAGGTCTAACTTAAAATATAGGCTATGAATTGATTGGAAATTCAACGTAGAAGTGAAGTTATGGACGTTTAACGCAAAAATGTTTGTCACAAGTAAACTCAGCCACCATAAGACATAGCGAGCTGAAACATTGACACTGGATTTGTGTGTGCCTAACTTAAAATATGGGCTCTAAATAGATTATTAATTCAGTACAGAAGCGAAGTTATGGGCTTTTAGCTGTATTTTCCTAACTTCACAGACAAGTTTGTTTTGAAAATACACAGGTGTGGCAAGTAGGTATTGTTAGTTGATTTTAATTTCAATTGAGCATATGAATATATTGCGTATTTGACATCATTGAAATGGTGTTTCACAGAGTTAAGGATGTACTATCTATTGAGAATAAATGTTTTGTAAACGAGCAATTCTCAGCCCTTAATATGAACAGGCATAAGAAATCAACAAACAAGTTCTTACGCTATATGAAGCCGAGGAAAGAACTTACAAGTCAGTAAAGAGATTGGATTAGTGATGAAGAAGCAGTTCATTATCTAATTGAATTTCTTGACTCGGAATTTATTTCTCCTGGACTGCCTGCTCATGAGTAAAAACTTAAAGTAGAGCACCAATCATGCTACAATTTAGTAGCAGTAACAAATTTCATGTTACGAAACATGAGTGCCCCAAAACTGTGCAACGGGACACGACTCTGAGTTCGTGCTCTACACAGATATGCCATAGAGGCGGACATAATGACTGGATGTGGTATTGGGGAGTCTGTGTGTATACTTCACATACCATTGATTCCGAGCCACTGTCTGTTTACGTTGAAATGATTGCAAAGTCCGGTCAGAGTCTATTTCGCAATGACGTTAACTAAGTCGCAAAGGGAGACTTCATCTAACGCAGGAATACAAGGTAGCAAAACCAAGTTTTTCTCACATGGTCAAATGTAGTTTACATGCTCAACGGTCAGAGGTTTCAACTCTTTCTTCTACATGAACCTGAAGGACAGACAGCTAATGTAGTGTATTAGCTGGAGGCATTTGTTTAACACTGTAGTAATAATGGTATTTTCTACTATTCTATAATTTTTAATGACATTTTGAAATACCAAAAATGACGGAACTTCTGATTCCTCAGTGGTATAGCCAAAAGGCATAGGCACACGGCAATAAAACAAAACAGGAACTTCTGATTCCGTCAAAGACGGGTACGTTTGCTATGTATTATATATAACTGTCAACTTTTTTTAAATTTAATATTTGCTTAATAAATACACTGGTAATAATGTAAGGTATGGGACCAGAGTAGCCCAGTGGCTTGCGTGATCGCCGATGACAGTAGTGCAAATGTATTATAAATAAATGTAACAAACAAATATTTTTTTTGAATTTAAAATGTGGATAATATAAAAGATGGTAATAAAGTAAAGGGATCTAGCCAGGGTAGCCAGTAGCTTGCTTTCTCGCCGATGAGAGTAGTGCAAATGTATTATAAATAAATACAACAAAAATTTTTTTTTTTTAATTTAATATTTGCGTAATATAAACACTGGTAATAAAGTAAGGTATGGAACCAGAGTAGCCCAGTGGCTTGCTTGCTAGCTTTTGACAGGGAGCACGTTAATTAGAACTAACTCATTTCAAGTTTTCTTTACGTTTCATAGTTCAGAGTAGCCACATGTACCCTTAGAATAATTTCTGTCTGTCGGTTTGTTCACAAAATATTGCTACCATAAGACATATAAAGCTGAAACATTGATTGTAGATTTGTGTATGTCTAACTTGAAATCTAATCTTTGTATATAGAGGCATTTGTTTAGCACTGTACTAATAATGGTATTTTCTACTATTCTATAACTTCTAATTGTAGTATTAGTATAATACTATAATTTATATTTTGGAATACCAAGTATAATAGAATTTTTGATTCCGTCAAAGACGGGTACGTTTGCTAGTTGATTCATAAATCAGTTATTTCGACTATGGATTTTTTTTCACATTGACATAAGGATATTGATAAAGGATATGATTATTAGTCTTTCATTCCTGAGGTAGTACAGATAGTGATTGAAGGACATATCAATATATCAGCTTAATTTTGTACATCACACAGCTGATGCAAATAATTTCATTAGTATAACTACAGCAGTACGATTAACTAGTTTCATCGTATATTTTTCATCCAAATTTGGATGAAGACGCAAGAAGATTATTCCGGTCTCTTGAAAAAAATAAATAAGCTAACATAAGCTGGAATGCCAAGGGTTAAAATAAAGGGAATTTTATCTTTCTTATCTGGGTTTCTGTGAAATTAAGACCTGAACTTAATTAATAGATTTATTAAAAATTGTTCTTTTCTAAGTTTACACCAAGAGCCATAAATTCATAGATAATGTTGCAACTATTAATATGAATATATTCACTTCTATTCATTTGGTTAATTCTAACATATTCCGATTCACTTGAAAGTTAGTATAATAAAGAAATGACTACATGTATCTCAAACGAAAAATCCTCTCAAATGAATTATTCTTTCTACGATCATCATAAGCGTAAAGGACTTCAGACATGTTTAAATATGAAACAGGTGAATAAATCAAACAATTCTGCACAGATGTATGATAAATGTTGAGTCTTTTTAATTCTTCATAATTTCAGTGATTCTAATTTTTTCAAAAGTAAAATGTTTAAAAGAACCCTTTTTTAAGAAGTCAGTGGCACATTTTTTTTTTATAACAATGTGATACATCATGCAAGTATAAATAACGTCCAAGATATCATATTTCATAATAATTATAGTTATTGAAAGTATTATATTTTTACAATTACAATTGAAAGACTGAGTGCAAACAGTTAATTTTAGAACAGAAGGAGTTTAGGACCCCTCAGAGTTGACAAATCAACAATGGCCAAAATGTTTATAAAACTAATTTGTTTTAATAATTTAAACATGTAAACATGGATGGATTTTGTTTTGTTGTGTTGTTGTGTGTTCTGTTGTTGTAATTGATCAATTATAATTTCAGGTAAATAATGTCTATTTATTAGATTCAAACAAGTGTTTGGTCTTCTCCTAAACCAGGAATATAGCAAGAACTATTTAAACGGGAACGGGATTAAACTAAAATATCTCGTTTTCAACTCATAAACTTATATTGAAATAAATATTACTTCAATATAAGTATGAGTTGCCATTTAAGAAAAAGAAATGACTCCAAAATCCCTACTGGAGAGTAGGGAAACCCTTATAACCTCTGTGTAAAGGCCCGTCTCTTTAAACGCTGGGGATCCTAAAGTAAAATCTAGCCTTAATTTTTAATATTATATATTTAAAAGATGTCATTAGATAAACTTTGGACTTTTTAGTATGTTTTAACAAACCTGCTTCAATAATTATGAGAGCTTCTTCATATGATCATATTTCTACTTTATATCGTGCAAAAACACATATATTAAGGGTACATTTAAAAATTTGTTATATATTTTTAAATACTTTTAATGGTATAAAATTGAAATCTATACATTTAGTTTGCGTAAGGTAACAGGTGAATAATAACTGAAATCAGGACATCAAAACAAAAATCTATTACAATTTACACATTGTTATGTTTATAAAGATCAAAGGTGAATTCATGAGAGGATAGTGATATATAGTGTGCGAGAGTGAGCAACAGAAGAAAGAGAGAGTGATCTGAATATAGAGAGGGTGGTGTATGATGAAGAGGGAGTGGGAGCGAGATGGGAAATAGAAATTAAAGATGGAGGTGACCTTAGAGGTTATGTCTGAAGCATTAAACTTGAAAATTATAATTATGATTTTTTTTAAAAAAAAATGCTATTCTTTATAATAATCTAGTATTTATTTTATTTACTAGACAATTATCTTACCTTATTTATATCTATTTAAGAATTTGTTGATCATCTAAGAGCAACTAGTTTAAGTTCCCTTAATTCAAAGTTTAGTAAAACTTTATTTAGTCTTTCTCGATAAAAGTAGAACTCCCGATATAAAATTGCAGGTGCCTTTTTGGAAAATATTACAAATTATAATTGTTAGAAATGAATCTATAATTATTGAGAAGTTAAAAAGTAGCATAAAATATGCATGGGAGATAAATCGACTCAATGCAATTACTTAGTGAAATTATAAAACAATTGGACCAATAAATCTAATTGTGTATTCTTAATTTCATAATGTAATCAATTTTATTTAAGTATTGCGAAGAAAATATATATTAGATTATCTTTGTAAGTTCTAACTTAAAAATCCATATGAATTACTCGTAACACGTTTGTTCGAAAATGGCGGAACATTTTTACAATTTGTTTCTTTGAAATAACTTGCATTTAACATTTAATACCGGTATTGTGTATAAAATATTGTATAGAATACATACTATAGTTTATATGAAGAATAGTAATGGAATAGAATATCAAATGACATTGTCTATGGATAAATAAATAGATGTTACCTCAAGTTTGACGAGAAGTAATTTGTGTCTAGTTGATCTGAGAGGCTGGTGGAGACTGGCACAAACAGGCACCAACTGTTACTGGAGAGTCCAAAAGTTCGCTTGCACTCTTCTCTGAAGGGGTATTCCCTTTAAAACCTCATGTTTACGTCTTACTTCATCAAGAGAACAAATAAAATGTCTCATAGTATTTCAAGTTGAAATGCCATAAAATAATCTGATGTTTTATTCAAAAGCAAATTATATTTATCAGTTTTACCTTTTGCATTGTTAATAAGTGACTTATAGTTTATACTAATTAATAAAGTAGTTGATTTAAAATAGCTTTATATTTTATAACATATAAAGATTAGAAATAATAGGTATAATTTAGTTTTAATATATAAAAAATTTTGTTATAGCACTTCCAGAATTGATTTATTTCATTAACATAATGAATTACTATCTTTTTAGAATATGATACGTTAACTTTACTATAAGTAAAACAAAGAGTCATGATAAATTTGGTTTGAATATTTCGAAGTATTTAAACTTTCTGAGTTTCCTTTTTTGACATTTTTTTGATATATCAGTGTATGTGGTTGAAATTTTATTCAAAAATTTGTAATGAACTCCCGATATTATACCCGATATTTATTAATAAACTCCCTATACCACACTATAGGTCACAGTGTTATAAATAGTGAAATTTGGTAAAGACATATTTATAGTTATTGTAAGAACTGTACAGCTATTGTACAGAAACAAAGTAATGTTCCATTACTCTATTGTACATGTTGCAAAAACAGAACTGTTTTTCTATTTTCTAACAATTATAACATTAAAATTCAGTACATAAAATTACCATTCTAAAAGCATTGCGAAATACATTCATAATGGTGTATAATTTTGATAGCTTTGCACTTAACCTTACTTTAGGTGAAGTTGCGCACCTGAAGAGAAATTAACATCTGGAATGGTCAACCACTCAACTTTACTATATTAAAAGTAAGTTGAGTTTTAATATTGAAAAATATATATAAGTATATATATTTTGTTTTCAAATATAAAATGTATATACTTATAATGTATTTTGATATTATAAGTATTAATAGTGTGACAACATTTTGTTGTCAATTTGTCTCATCTGAGGGAAAGAGTTAAAATTCTCAGTGAAACACTTAAGTTTTGTGCTTCACAATTGAAAAAAAAAAACAGAAATGTTTTTAAGAGCTTGCTCAAAACTGATTTAGTATTTAGCTATTCCAGTGAGCAAAGCAATGGTCGATTCCCGTGTATCTACCGTTACAAGTGTTTTAAAAGAGAATATCACATAAATTGAATATTAACAAACTAGAAGAAATTTTGAAGAAACAGTTGTTTATTATCGAATAAGTGTTGTGAAAACTCTAATTATTAGTTTCCAAAAATATAATTAATGAATTGTTTATATGAAAATGTTTCTAGGATATTTAGAAGATTATTAATACGCCCTATTATAAATTTACTTATAAAAAAGTAAATTGTGTCCATTGTCAGACGGATATTCTAGAAAATGCTTTCAGGTAAAAACATTCCTGTTCCAGATATCAGGGTTTTATTATATGCTAGTGTTTTTTAAAAACACTTTTCTTTGTCTTAGCCGAATATCGTATTAATCCAATTTACTCTGCGTGAGTGGTAGCTTTTTCCTGTGTACTTTAGTCTGTTAAAAGGTTACTGAAAATATACGTTTAGAAATTATATTAAGTATATATTAAAATTAAATTAATATACATTCAAATTAAATTAAAAACCGGTTTTTTAATACAATTTGAAACGAAAGCTATTTGAATGAAAGAGTCCATTTCTCACACTTCAATTTACCCAAAGATAATAAGATCTACGTCTGAATTAGGTTTTGTTCAAGGATGCAACATATAGATAGAGTGATTAGAGCATTTTGCTAGAAAAAGCCGTCATACTTTGGAAAATATAAGAAATTATGTTTGAGTGGAGCTTTGGTTATTTTTAATTTAAAACAAATACTTCAACTCATTCCACACATATTTAGGTTTATAAATGTATTTTGATCTGAATAACAGTATGGCTTGTATCTAGGACCGAGTTAGAAATGAAGGGAAATAAAGCATTGGACTTTGTATCAAACTGGTGCAAGTATATTAAGGTGAATGTGTCAACAGAAAAATGCTCTGTTCTTCTTCTTAAAGGTAAATTTAAGAGATACTGTGGTTCAAGGATTTTTTACAGAGACCTGAGAATCCCTTTGAAGGACGAGGTCAGATACTTGGGTATTTTGATACATGAAAGAATGAATTTCACTGCACATATTAAGAATGCTGCTGCGAGGGCTGCTTCACGATACGCGGCATTTAGTAAAATATCAAAACCTACGTGGGGTATACGTTTTGATGGATGTTGCGTTATTTATAATGCGATGTTCAATTCGATTGCATCTTACGGTGCCTCACTGTGAGGGAAATATTTGAATGCACACACATCAAGTCTACTCTTGTCTTATCAGATAAAAGTACTTTTACATGTGACAAAGTCATACAGAACATCTCCGACATTGGCCGTTCAGATACTTTTGGATATCTTCGTAAAATTGAAGGCCAAGTGCTACTCAGTAAAGAAAGGACACCCCACAACCTGGGTCAATATTGACAGTAGCAGAAGAACGGCATATAATATTGAATTAGCCAAGAGATGGACGATGAACCTATGGAAGGAGCGATGGGTAGGTGCTACTGGCCGATGGACCTTACGTTTCTTCCCTACGGTGAGTTCCAGACTTAGATCTCGAAAGCCACACATTGATCACTGGATGGTGCAGATTCTTACAGGTCACGGGGACTTTAAAAGTTATTTACACCGGTTTAAGAAACTGGATGATCCCACCTGTCCCTGTGGGGAAAGTCCTGAAACCGTTCAACATGAGTTGGAAGTTTGCACCTTGTATGCTGCACCAAGGTTCAACCTTGAAGTGGAAACAAGACGATTCGTAGCAGATTTGTACATCGATGTCTTTCAAGGCAAAACAGCACCTGCTTTCAAACAATTCACCTATGCGATTGCAAAGATGAAGAGAGCTCCTCATCCCAGATCAGCGCAGTCAAAATAAGGTAGGCAGTATTTTTTTTAATGATAGAAAGAAGTGACATTTGATTGAAGGCTCTGTTTTATGTATTATTTTTATATTTTGTTTGTTTTTGTGTTTATTTTGTTTGTTTTTGTTTAGTGTGATGTCTGTCGTGGTTGCCCGCCTCCGCGAGGTCCACCTTGGGCGCGCCGTGGAATGCAAGATCGCAAATTTGATTTGCAAATATTGTTGAGTATCACGGCGTAGCTAAAGGGCGCCACGTAAAAAACATCGACCTGCTCTGCTTTGTTCCATATAATGGTCGAAAGGCTGAATGGTTTATGGGAAGAAATCAAAACAGGTATGGCTTATATCTTCCAGAGAAGATTTCAGATTGATATAATAAGTCAAAATTTTTACATCTTATAGAAAAAAATATTTCCAGTTGTTTCAAAAATCTCGAAATGTTTTCAGTTATTGCTTTTTTCGCTTTTATGGTATTGCACAAATTTCAGTAATCTTAGAGTTAGTAGTTTAGAAGAAAAAAATGTTGTTTAAAAAGGCATTTTGGCAAAAAAAAGTGACTCTCACACCATGAATAATGTGTGGTCTAAAACAATAGGACACATCTAGACTATGAGGTCCATTTCTATGTAAAATATAGTTTAATGGACCACAGATTGTGGGCTGTAGAGTGTACACAAGCTTTCGCATACACAAACCCACTCACCCACACACTCACAAACATCACTGAAAAACGTCATAAAACTATTTGGGAGGGGGGGGGGTTCTCAAAACATGTAATTCCATCAAAATCTAGAGATCAAATATTATTATGATCACCATACTGTACTCTCATAGTAAAATAAAAAGTAACTTTTTCATGATACAAATAGGGTACATCTACATCTAGGGTACATAGATCTATGAAACGATGAGGTATTTTGCTTGCACACAAACTTTTTGATACACATCCACCCAACCACACACACACACACTCATATCATCATCAATAACATGTAAAAGGATTTCGGGGACCTTAAAATCTGTAAATTCGTCAAAACCTAGAGATTGATTTTTTTAAATTATCAGAATACATTATTTATTGTAAAGTAACAAATGTCTGCCTAATTAAAAAAAAAAAACCTTTTTCTGTAGCCCGAATCAATACAGTCTAATTACTATAATAACACATATAACTTCAGCATAATGATGACATTTTATTTTAAATTATAAAGCGGGTAGATAAGGATGCTTAATCGAATGTATTTATTTATATAGTAGAGAAAGCGTTCGATTTGGAGGTAGAGTAACCTGAATAGCCATTGTATTTTAGGAAATGTTTTATTGTGTTTGCAGGTGATGTGATATTGAAAGTAACGATGAATCGTTTGGAAGTGAATTTTAAAAGCAATTTGACGCTAATTGGTGACCTGGGTTGCTCTGGATTTCAATTAGTTGAATGATTGATTGCGAGGTTGATTGCACTGCCACCCCCGTAACTGGCCAGCTGGACCAAACACGTTTTAACCAATTTCAACTTTAGGTGGACAAACTCTTGTATCATCGCCTCATCACCTGGCCTTATTAGCTATAATCAGCATTGCTAATAACCATGTGACGAGCTCATAAACATAAACAACAGCGTAAAACAACTTTCAACGCGTAACCAATACTTTTAAGAGTCATAAACAAAAATCTTGGAAGCATCACTGCTTTACAAACATTGCTAAGGTACGCCATTACACAAAAGACTCATGAAAGGTTTTTGTATTGATATAACACACTTAACACACGTACATACATACACACACACACACACACACACACACACACACACACACACACACACACACACACACACACACACACACACATACACTCACACATACACACCGGTTTAATCTAACAACGACAGACGCCTGCCCATGTGACAGAAACACACCTCAGACGATAGATCACCTACTATTGGACTGCTGTAGACTACAACAACCAAGAGCCCATCTTATGAAGACATACACAATATTAAAAGGAAAGTGGCCCCCAGAAAAATCAAAACTTCTGGAAAAAGACATTTGGACTAATACAAATCATTATATAAATAAAATGTTTGAAATTGTTTTAGATAAGAACTCAATAGTTTTAAGTCACATAACGTACTTTAAAATGTAATTAAAAAATTAAATAAAAGTTTGATGTATTAATATAAAATTGAATATACTATTGTAATCAAATCTCAAAAGAACATGTAATACTTTAAGTGGAGCATGTGCAATAAAGATATTTTTCAAAAAAAACTCACACATACATAAACACACAACACACACACACACACACACACACACACATACACACACCCAGACACAGACACAAACACACACACAACACACACACACACACACACACACACACACACACACGCAAACACACATTTAAATGTTTCAGATTGAACAAAATAAAATGTTTATGTTCATTTAATAATAAAATTGACAGTTTTTTCTAATTTTAAATATTTGTACATTTGTTTTTTAATTTTTGTTTTGAACTTATTGAAACATAAGTTAAGGTGAATACAAATTTATATTAATTAAAGTTTTAAATATAATGAATATAGTTGATACTAATACTAGACATCAGTTCAAGATTGAACTATGACGGTCAGTGACTCTTGGTCGGTCTCTGCCAAGTGTATGGCTCTTTTGCTGTTAGTTGTACTGTTATAGTGTTTCCTTTGTTGCATGTCAATCGGTAATCTCATCGTTTATAAAGCGTTTTGATTTATTTGGTTTTTAAAAATCAAAGAGGTCTTAGTAAAATTCACCTTCAGCTCATTGAAGTTTATGCGAAGATGTACCTGAGAAGTCAACAATGAATGTTAAATCCATGCCAAAATTGTTAATAGAAGACACCAAAGAAAAGTGAATGGAACAACTTTTGTCTTTTTGGGTGTTATCACAAGATGGTTCTTTGACCACATCTGGCCGGGTATGAAATATACTATACTCCAGAGAATAAGAGTCAAACCAGTGGAGTGATATCAGTCAAACACCCCCGACAAGATCACGAAAATTCAACCGAGAACCTTCAACACGGAAAGTCATGACTACGGTTTCTTGGAAATAGAACTGCATTCGTCTACCTATTATTATTATTTGAGGTTGACTATAGCATCGCATCTTTAAAAAAAAACTATTGTACTTCCCTTCTTCTGTACTAAAGTACCCCAGCAGTTAGCTTCAACGCCTCCAAGAAGCTCAGCACTTTTGCTGGTTCCAGCGGTAAAAGTTTTTCAATGGTTTTGTTGAGTGTCCCGAATCACCTACCTCTGTGCAACAAAGTTGCCTTACAGTCAGTCAGCAGTTGCAACTGTGTTTCTTCCCTTTTTGCATAATCTGCACAAACCATCATTGATAATGTCTATTCAGGCTCCCTATGTTTCTGGAGAATGTGACTTTTTTTCTCCTTCTTCAGGACAGTCTTCTTCGGGTACTTAGGTGCACTTGTTGGAGCTTGGTTCCAACTAGTTAGCTCTTTTGAACCCTCTTAACATCAGAAGATGTTAAACCATCGTTCCGAGCCTTGTTGGATGTCAGAAACTCGTTAAAGATATTCTAAATACACTAAAAATTCAATAAAGATACTCTAAGTGCATTAAAAACTTCATAAAGATACTATAAATGAACTAAAAACTTAATAAAGATACTCTAAATGCACTAAAAACTGTTAAATATACTCTAAATACACTATAAACTAGGTTAAGAAATTCAAAAACTCTAAAATTGTGTTTGATGACATTATAACGCAAATTATTAACTTTTGGAAGGACAATTAAGTTAGCATTCTTTACTAACTACAAACTGATAGTAATTGTGTTTGTGTACATTATGGAGCTTATATTAGTATTTTTGCATCAAAATAAAGTTGCAATTGTTTTGTAAATGTAAACGGATTTTTAAAAGAATTATGAAATTGAAAATTAACAAAGGTAATATTTTTATAAATATATCTAGTGAGAATATAATGTGTAGAAGAGATAACAGTTAAAATAGCGAGAAAGGAGTTGTTGCAGGAAGAACTGTAAGGAATTCAGAAATGGCTTGTATGTAAGTTAAAATTCAGTGATGCGAATCGACTACAGCGCCCGGGCGTCGGCCCGTGAAATTACTAACCACAAGGCTTCCCTTGGGAAATTTCAGGAAAACCCTGTTGGTATCGGTGGCAGGCCTGATGATGGTAGGGGATGCCATCTTCTGCTTTATATCTCAACCAACTTGTCTCCACTCTTCCATTTCAACCACCCCCTCTATTTCTTTTTATTCAGAAAAGGGGTTCTACGATTAAAGATGCAATATTTACTAAACTTTTATATTTATATATTTTTCTTTTAGATTTTTTTGAATAATGATTATTTGAAATACAAATCTCTTGTTGGTTCATGTTCTATTAAATATACAAGATATATTCATAAAAGAAATTGAAAACATAATTTCTTTATTGAATATTTTCTCTCATGAGGTAATGTGGAGTCCCAAATAAAAGTGCTACAACTAAAATTATTTTGCAAGTAATAAGGTAAAACCAGTAAGGTTTATCAAATAATATACTACTTTGTCATATGAAAGATATGTGTTTGTAATCCAATGGCTTTGAACCAAAAGTTATAAAAATACCCTTAGCTAGTTCTATTCAGATGAATGAGGGAGAGTTACTTTCATAGAAAGAATTGGAGATTTGATATAGAGAATCAACGATGATGCAAGGAGATTATTCTGAACCCCTGAGAAATGCACAAGAAAACTTGATTGAAAGCCTTATGTCGTATTATTCAAATTATCAATTATCGTATTAAGTAGTACATCAACGTCCAAACCACGTTTGGATATAAAAAAACGTGAAAGGATCACGTGAAATAGGGTTTACAACAATACGAGAGTTCACCTCATTTGTTCAAAAATCTATACATTTAAATTGACTTTATATACAAATGTACAACTCAGTGCCTGTGTGTATGTATATATGATCTCTTATATACTTATGAACTTAATGTTTCTCTTTCCACTGCTTGAAGAAGTTAAAGAATATTTTATAACTGAAATTAATTCAAATTTCGTCGAGAAAGTTATGATGTAATTTCGATTTTGATGATAATCTACTTTCCTATATCTTCGTTTAAATTTTTGAAAAAAAAAACAGTGTGCAAATTTATAATAACTTTTATATTATATCTTTTTTTTTGCATAAACTATAATTTTATTTTGTATTATATTCTTTTATCTCTAAAAAATGAAATTATGTGTATCAGAATTAAAGAAAATTTAAATTGTTTTCGTTATATGCAATTTATTGTTAGAGTTGGGATTAAATTGTTTCCCGGGCACAGCCGGGTAGATCAGCTAGTTTCTAATAAAGTATTTATTAAAACTAAAGGTTTTTTTAAACAAATGCCATAAAGGTCTTTCATTTAGTTAATTTGTACCAATACAAATATTTTCTGAACCAATACATTTATAATATTATTTTCACACCACTTCTTAACACAATGTGATCTTAATATGTGAACATCTTTTTAGCATTACCTGTTTTGATCACTGTGCACCTTAGCTTTCCAGCCATTACACCAAAAGATCAAATCAGGCCGACGATTTAACGTGTTGCCCTTTTGTCACCTCCAAGTTTTGCCACCCAAAACTTGGGGTGTCCGAGGTGGACCTCGCGGAGGCGGGCACCACGATTCTACGTCGCGCATTAGACCAAAATTAAATTAACTAATTCACGCAATTTTACCAGAGGCGGGGGAGGGGGGGCGAAAACAACAAAAACGGCAGTTATAACCCTGGTATAAGGTGGCTCATTTACCTCACTACCAAACATTCTAACGCTGCGTTGCAATGGCTCTCTTTTTCCTTCCCACCTCGTGGATGAACTCGAGGTATGCCTTCACGTTTTTACCTTTGAACGATACCTCGTAAAGCTCGCTTGCCTCTTTTCCAACTATTGCCTCGACCTTTGTCCTTTCATAGTCATATCTGGGGCACTCCTCAATCACATGCTGGACTGTCTGATGGCTCCACCCACAGAGACATGTGGGATCCTCCACTCGCTTTTTAGCATTACCGTAAAGTATTGTGATGATGGAAAAGGACATTTTGAAATATTTACGAATTTACTTAGTTTTGATGATGTGCATGGGTGGGTGTCTATCGAACAGTTTTTAAATACTCCTTGTTTTTAAGACACCTAATGAATGATATTTGACAGACCTAATAAAATTAAAATTTAATACATTAAACAAAATATAATAATAATTTAGGAATATTTTAAAAATAAGTAGAATAAAATAAGAAAAGAATAATTTTTAAAAATTACAGTTAAATGAACCAGTTTTTATTTTCTCCAGAGGAATGAAGTGCAAAAGAATGAAATATTATAAGACGGGAGTAAAACTTCATGTAAGCATGCTTGGAATGAACACCGGCATCACTGGCAGGTGAATGCAAAAATGCAAAAAATTGCAAATGCTCAGTTTAGAATTTCTTTCTATTTAAGATTTTGTGTGATTAGAGGATGTGAAAGAGAAAAATGTTTCAAATTCAAATGTAGAAAATGTAGAACAATGTGATCAACCACGTGTTTTCAGATTTTTTCAAAGTCATTTGCTTTTAAAAGAATTTCATCTGATTATTTCCTTTAATTTTTTATATCTTTTATAGCTTTTAATTTTTACAGAAATAGATTTAAACATGATTTAAATAGTTGTTCATTTAGAGATTTCTAAGAATTGTTAAACAATATTGGGATTTAAGAATGATTGTATTATAAATGTAATTAGTGCATGTAATGTAATAATTAACATAACAATGTGGAACAGGCTGCAATAAAGTTTAAAAAAAATCACTTAGTATAGTCTATAGAGGTCAGAGTAGCCTGGTCGCAAGGTGCTCGCCTCTCGATTGGTAGATCTGGCCATTCTGGCCCTCGATTTATTCACGCAAGAGGTGAAAAATTCACTTAGTATAGTCTATAGAGGTGAGAGTAGCCTAGTGGCAAGGTGCTCGCCTCTCGATTGGTAGATCTGGCCATTCTGGCCCTCGATTTATTCACGCGAGAGGTGAAAAAATCACTTAGTATAGTCTATAGAGGTGAGAGTAGCCTAGTGGCAAGGTGCTCGCCCCTCGACTGGTAGATCTGGCCATTCTGGCCCTCGATTTATTCACGCGAGAGGTGAAAAAATCACTTAGTATAGTCTATAGAGGTCAGAGTAGCCTGGTCGCAAGGTGCTCGCCTCTCGACTGGTAGATCTGGCCATTCTGGCCCTCGATTTATTCACGCGAGAGGTGAAAAATTCACTTAGTATAGTCTATAGAGGTGAGAGTAGCCTAGTGGCAAGGTGCTCGCCCCTCGACTGGTAGATCTGGCCATTCTGGCCCTCGATTTATTCACGCGAGAGGTGAAAAAATCACTTAGTATAGTCTATAGAGGTCAGAGTAGCCTAGTGGCAACGTGCTCGCCCCTCGACTGGTAGATCTGGCCATTCTGGCCCTTGATTTATTCACGCGAGAGGTGAAAAAATCTAGTGTCATCATCATCGCAGCTGGATGATGCCTTTAAACCTTTCTATTAAAAAATCACATTACCCAATTAATAGTATTTGTTAAAAATATTCTTTTATAGATTCATTTGTATAACTGTAAATTGATATACAACCTTTTATCAATTTGTATAAATTATATTTCTTTTTATGTATACTTCCATTTTGACAAAATTTGATTAATCTCTTATGGCTTACATATCTATATCTCGTAGAGCAAGTAAAGCACAGTCCAGGATCAATATTCAGTTTTTATAGCTTTATTACTCTTTGACGTAATTCAAATTTCATTAATTTTTTTTATAAATTGTTAATTTCTGTTCAAATTTTTGACAAAATTTCATGTTTTTTAATGAGCTCTTTGGCGTCAAATAAGATTTTTTGAAGTTAGAATATGTACTGTAACGCCCCTTTGGTCAATGTAATTTTGGAAAAAAAAATATTTCAACCATCCTTCTTAGAAAGTTTTATTTATAGGTGTTGTTTCATTTTGATCCGTTAAACGGTATGGCTTTTATAGCTCTCACAAATTTTGAGATTAAAGTATAAGTCAACAATTTTACATTTTATTGAAAAAAACAAATATTTCCTGTTGTTTTAAACATTTGAGGTTATTTTTCTTTTATTGCTTTTGTAGCCTCAAAGATAATGCCAAAGTTTCAGGACTCTAGAATCAATAGTTTAGGAGAAAAAATGTAATGTAATATCAGTTTTAAAAAAAAGGGACTTTTCTATCGTGCATAATTACACCCAAACAATAGAGCTGATTTACACTATAAGGCTAATTTTTGTGTAAATATCAATTTTATCCATCAAAGATTCTGGACCGTAGCGTGGCCAAAAGCTTTGGATACTTACTCCAACCATCCAACCATCCAAACACAACACACACACACACACACACACACAGACGTCATCAAAAAAACTTAATAAAACAGCAACTTCAAAACATGTAATTCGGCCAAAATATCGAGATCCAATTTTTTCACGATCACTATACTTTACTTTAAAGTAAAGTAAAAAAAAAGTATTTTCTCTATGATGATTTACTAAAAATAATATGGCTACATTTCGAAATAAATACCTTTCTATCAGGGAAATTTTCTGATATATTCTTTTAAATTTTGAATAACATCAAATTCACACACATCTACTTATCAATATGAAATATCAGAAATGGACTCAATAGATTTCAAAAGATATGTGTCATTCAAAATGTTTAAATTAATTTATTTTATGGTCACTATAGTTTTGTTATAGGTGGTTAGAGGTGGTTAGAGGTGGTTAGAGGTGGTTAGAGGTGGTTAGTAAATTAATAATAAAAATTAAATAATAAATTAATAATAAATTAATAATTAATAATTAATATAATTAATAATTAATAATTAATAATGAATTAATGAATAATGAATTAATAATTAATTAATTAATAAAAAGTAAATTAATAATAGTAAATTAAAAAACCTTAACCAACTTGTTAATTGAATCTTTTTCAAGTAAGGCTTTGTTTATAGTTTTATTGTTGCGTATCTTATCTAGAAGCTTAAGCTAAAAGTGAGAACATAGGAGCTGATTATACCATAAATAAAGATGTATACTTTAACTTGAATAAAGAGAACCAGAACATTTTAGATTGCGGAATCAGTTATTATGTGGTGTTTACTTACTTTGGAGGAAATATATACTAAAAAAAAGTCTAGTCAGCTCAGGCTATATATAAAATACAAATTCTCACAGTATATATGTTCTCGCCATATTTAAATATTAATATAAGCTTTTCTTTGCACTAGCCCCTTATATTCTGCATCATTAACACACAAACACATGCCATCTTGGTCAAATACTCACTGTACATATGTTTTCACATATACTGTGAGTCACAGTATGTTTTCAATACATAAAAATATAAAAACATATTTTATTTTACTAACCTATCCTCTTCTAAGCTGCACCATTGACACACAAACTCTACCTCAGTTAAATACATACAATATATCTGTTTTCACTATGTACGAATACAAATACACATTCTCTTCCCCTCTTCTTCCTTAGGATCCAAACATTTTCCATCTCACTTATCCAACACTTCTAATTATTTAAATTACTTTTATTACTGCATGTTTGTAACTTCCTTACTTTAAGTATTCTCTGGTGTATTTATGTGACCTGAGAAAGAAGACTCGTTCGAAATGTGTTGTTTTTATTAAACATTTATATGTGGATACTTTTAAGCATTTTTTAAACACATGACTGTCATTTAAATTTAATGACACTGATGTTCATGTTATTATAAGAAATAATATCAGTTCTAGATTAATTAGTCTACTGAAAGGGCTGTCTATTACAGGCAGGCCCTGGGAAAGAAGCGATCACACGGTCATCACAGCTCGGAGTGCCACACACTCATCAGAACTGTACACTATACACTATACACTGTACACATACAAAAAATCAGTATTTTTAGATACAACTTCATGAGTTAAAGAAACAGAAAGGTAAAATCAACATGAAGTATTTTGGAGACAGATGGTAGCAGAATATTGGCGAAGAAGCTTTTTGGGTACAAAGGTCACTGTAGAGAAAAGAGGAAAGTCCAGGGACCAGAGTAGTCCAGTTGCTTGCGTGCTTGCCCGTATCTAGTAAGAATTTCTGTATGGCGACATTCCGTGAATACCGCTATACGGATTTTTATAAACTCTTAAACCCTTGATAACAGATATTAAAGAACAACCAACAACCAAATATCAACTACCACATTTTGACTTAACCGCTCATTCTGTTGAAGTCCTCACACATATCTTCATCTGAATGTTCTATGAATAATTATTGCTTAAATGGAATCCCTGTATTTTGATGATACATAGAAATACATAAAATTCCAATTCTCCATCATCACAAAAAGAACTTAAAAAATTCTTTCTTTTGACGTATATACAAAGAACTATCTTTTCTATCATACCATATTTATCAAAAACTTTAATATAGTTAAAAACTTTAACTGTAAAACTTTTTCCAGTTTTCCAACTACCTAGGGGCTATTTGTGTAACAAATTTTATAAGATTCAATAAAACGCTATGAATTCTATAGCGGTCAAAAACTTTTTAAAATACAGCCATCCACAATAACACTATACAGTGGAACCTCTACATACGAGCTACTCTACTTACGAGAAACTCGAGATACGAGAGGTCTTTCGAGCAAAAATCTTGCTCTACATACGAGAGAAAATCCAAGTTACGAGAATTTCCAGATGGTTCCGCTAGGTGGCCAAGTTACGAGAATTTCCAGATGCTCCCGCTAGATGGCCAAGTTACGAGAAATTGCTGCTTTCGTTGAAAAGAAACACCCAGAAAAAGTGGCTACTAGTCGTGCTACAGCTCTTTTTAATGACACTTGCCTTACACATTTCCGTAACATTTTGAAAGGGAGGCAGAGACAAACCTCCTTGGATAAGTTTTACTTCAAAAGACCTATAGGAAGTGAAAGTGTTGCGATTCCAGCTAAAAGGGCAAAAGAAAGCGAAGAAAAATAAAAACTGATACAGTAATGTTAAAAAGCAAAAAAAGCAGAAAAAAGTGAATAAATAAATTAGTGCCGTAAAAAAATTTAGTTTTTCATAAAGTTAACTTTAATTTTAAGTGGAAGTGCTCATAATAAATGCTCATAATAAACTCGCATTTTATTTCGTTAATATCATCTTATTTATCTTATTACTGTATTTTTATGTTCAGTCACTATTTGAATGTGTTTTTAGTAATCAGGAAGATGTGTTCATAGTTATTTAGGGTTAACTTGAATGATTTTGGGAGTACGGGAACAAATTAATTGGTTTTCAGTTATTTCTTATGGGAAAAATTCGCTCTAGATACGAGCACGATCCGGGAACGAATTAATCTCGTATGTAGAGGTTCCACTGTATAAGCAACGTAAAAAAATGTTAATGAAGGATTTGAGGATATAATATCACAGTAGTTCGTAACACTAATTACATTATTAAACAATAATAGTTGATATGTCTACATCTGGTAACTTGACATTAATTCATAATGAGTCTCTCTGATATCCATTCATTTGTGACTTTGTAGTCTATTGTGATGAAGATGTCAGATGTCTCTCCGTGATGATTATCAGTGATGCCCATTAATATTGTGACTTTGTTGTACATTCATTATGACCATCTATGATATCAATCATCTTGTAACACTTTGACCCTTTAATCATGATCATTAAAGACTATACCATGTTAATGTTCTTATGCTTTTGAAGTATATTCATGATAAACACTAAACGATAATAACATTGATAAAAAACACTAAATATGATACAAATGATAAACATTTATTGAAAACTAAAAATATGAACAAATGGTATACATTTTTGATGTAGGTTTAAAACACAGACACAATTTTTAGTGAGGAACTAGGATAATTCAAGTAGAATTATCTCCCATTCGAGTTTCAAGTTGAGTGGACAATTTAGATTATTAACACGAATGCACGTAAAATATGGAAGATGATAGACATCGTAGATTATTGTGATAAATGACTGGTAAATACACAAGATATTGGATATTGCAGATTGTCATCATGAATGAACGGCAGACTTACAGGGTGGTAGATTTTGAGGATTATCATCATGAATAATGTCAAAAATACAAGATTCACTTTTTAAATTATTGCTTGAATGAACATCTTAGATTATCATCATGTATACAAATGGACGGCAAAGTAACAAGATGAATAGTGATCACAAGTCATCATGGATAGATATGCTATGTAATGATCATGAATGGTACTTAAGTTTAAAATATTAATGGCTATCATAAAGATGGCAGTCTGCCATCATAAATGGACATGAACACAGCTAACATTAAAAGGTCGAAGTGTCAAAAGTTGATCGATATGATAGATGGTCATAATGAATGTACATCAATCACAATATTAATGAGCATCACTGATAATATCATGAAGAGACATCTGGCATCTTCATCAGAATAGACTGAAAAGTCACAAATGAATGAAAATCTGAGATATTCATCCTAAACTAATGTCAAGTCAGAAGATATGGACATCTCAAGTAACGAATGAGAATAGCATTTCATCATAATGAATGAAGAAAACGGAAAAATTCAACTAATGATGAATGTACAAGTAATTCCTACAAGCAATTTTCATTAAATAGTTATACAAAACTAAATTCATTAATTAATAATCAAATTATCAGTTATTTGAATAATCACATATGTAAATAATTACTGATAATTACATTTCAGCAATCAATTTGGATTCAATAATTAAAAATTATTTTTTTCAAATCATTTTCAAACATTAAATTAATTATTCCAAAATACTTATTTAATTATGAATGATAAAAATGATGAGCATTTAAAACCCGATTCAATAGTGCAAGCAATCACTAATAATTAGTAATTATATTGGGGGATTTCAAAAATTACATCTCCACACAAAAAAAGTCAAATATTTCTAAGTGTTCGAAACACGTTGTTAGTTTTTTTATTCAACTTTTCTTGTGTGGAGACGTAATTTTTCAAATCCCCCAATATGATTGAATACCACACTATAACATTGCACAAGTAATGAATTAATAATTATATAATCATACCAATTATTATGAATTGATTACTCTAAGAAGATGCAAATATATAAAAATGATTGGATTTAAAAGTAATTACAAATAATTAGACATATGTATTGGTCATAGATATTATTTGGGTTAATGACTTGTGGAGACATGCAAAGAAATTATCTGATCAAGCGAGGCCGAAGACAGGGGATTCAATATAATGGAGATGGTTAAATAATGAACAAATGTTTTGATTCCGATGTATTATTAGTTTGGTATAAATGATTGAGCGCTTTCAGGTTATTCGAGACAGAGAAATGAGATCTATTATGGGTAAGAAATTGAAGGGAGTATTCTAATTGGTAAGGGCTGCAGAGACTCGAATGCTAATAGACGGCGTTTGTTTGTTATTCATGGGAGGGTTGGGTGTCGTAGAGAAGGGATGAAGCAGACTGGAGTGGGGTAGTGGAAAATTGGAAACGAAGGTGTCAGAGAGATCGGCAAGAGCGAGCAGCATTGGTTGGGGTTTGGAGGCGGGGGGGTTTCTCATCAAAACTCCGGCAGGCCACTGTGGAAAGCAGTCTTTGAATAATACATCAACTGGATCAGTTTTCTACTGCTAATGGTTAACGTGACCACACTTGCTTGCAAATCTAATTCCACACAGCTCCTTCCCCTAACCAATCTCAATTTATGCGAACTCATTTCAACCTTTCAAGCTGACAAATTCAACTAAGTCCTTATTTCCTTATTCCCGGTAAGACTATTTTTGAAAATAAATAAAAATCATTTCTCGAATTTGTTATCATATTTAAAAAAAAAACAATGTCCCTCTTTCATTTAAGAAAAATTATCATAATAATTAAATAAATTTCATGCATTTCGTTGTTACTACAGAGGTTAGTATTATTAATATTAATTATCTTTCATACCTCGTACAGCTTGCTCCTAACCCAACCTGATTAGGAACACCTTTAGGAGGACATGACTTCATGACCATCTCTAAGAGGGTTAAATGAAACCTTCAACACCTGAAATAAAATAAAAATGGGATTAAATCCTTTGACGAATTAACGGTTCACGATGATTGTACAAAGTTTTTTCTTCTTTTTCTTTCAGGTGTTTATTGACACACAAAAGGGGTAAAAAAATGACTTCTCTTCATATATCAATTAAAGTCACTTAATTAAATGATCATTAATTAAGAAAAAAGTGATGTTGTTTTAAGAAAAAAAAAAGTTGACATCAGAAAAAAATGATCCTAGTTGGGCAGGCAAACCAAGGATATATATATATATATATATATATATATATATATATATATATACATAAAGATTTCACATAAACACGTGAAATAACAATTAATGATCAAACCACAATAAGAAAATGGGAAAACAAGACTAAGATCTTTCAACCGTAACAAGCGGTCTTCGTCAGAGTCAAAAACCCAACGGTTGGGTTTTTGACTCTGACGAAGACTGCTTGTCACGGTTGAAAGATCTTAGTCTTGTTTTCCCATTTTCTTATTGTGGTTTGATCATTGATATATATATATATATATATATATATATATATATATATATATAAAGGAACCCAGGGCACTCTTGTATCGCAGGATACATTAGTTGGTTTCTGCCACTCCAGAAGTTAATTCTGTGATTCCTTTTAAAAACTTTGCAGTTCATGCCTTATAGCAGATTACCTTAAGATCAAATCTTAAAATAACTGTTCTAGGATAAAAAAATAAATGAATGTATCTTCCATTATAATATTTAAATAATATTTGAATCTTTTATGACATTGAAAAGAAAACAATCATGTAAAAAAATGTGGAGTAGCCTACACTCAAATTTACTATAAGTAATCATAATATCATACTTTTTTAGTATATAATATCTAATGTTCTATTTAGGTATCATATAAATGTCTAAATGGGAGATGTTTATTAGTTATTCATTCCTAGAGCTGGTATAGATAGTCATTCATCCACTTATCAATATATATATTTATTTGTGTGTATCACACCACTGATACATATAATATCATTAGTATAACTACAGTAGGAACAACAATTTTGAAAAGCAAAAAGGTAGATTTCGCGTTACGAAATAATCTCTTACAGGAGAACATTGCTTTTGTTCCAATAGCCAGTGGATCTCTTACATGGTTTACCTGATCTTCTTCTACATTGAATATTTAAGAATAATTTTCCCATTTAAAACTTGAAAATATTCCTCTTTTGTCAGAAATATCGAAGAAAAAATATCGTTTTAAGTTAATTTTTATTTAAAGATGTACCATAATTACATTTATTATTCTTCAAAGGATGTTTTCAATTTTGAATTCTGTTTTACATTTTTGGTCTCTTATAAAATTATTATACTGGGGATTTTATGGCTTCCTAGTATGATGGTATATGGAGTGTTATGATATATACATGGAGTGTTATCTTTTTCCTGCGTGCTGTACTCTGTTATAAGGTTGCTGTAAATGTATATTGAGAAAAAATATATTAGTGATTAGACAGTTTTATATAAACAATTCAAGGTCAAAACAGGCTATTCAGTATAATTTAAAACGTTCATAGCTTGGAACTTATAATTGTTAAAAACAATAGATATCAAATCAACAATTTGACTAGAATAGTGAAAAAACTGGATATTTGTTGATTAGAGCATTTTGTGAAACAAATCCATCATAGCATGGAAAGCATCAGAAATTTTTTTTTACTGGCTGTGATATATTACACTGAAAAATATTATTCCTCCTATATCTTATAGAAGTCAATAAATTATATAAAATTTTCCTTTATAAACATCAAATTTATTTCAGTGGATTCATTCAAAAAATTTCTAATTCAATGTAGACAATTAAAATAAGTATTAATAAATTCTACAAGTATAAAAGGTGATATCTTAATTTAGGATAAACAAACAGTTTTTTTGGCATAATTGAATTGCTCTTTGCCATAATTGAAATTACGTGAATTTTTTTTATAAATTTTTCATTTTCCGTTCAATTTTTTTTGCATATTTCCATTGTTTCTTTATGAGTTGTTTAGCGTCAAAGAAATATTTTCTGAAAACAGAAAATGTACTGTAACGCCTGTTTGGTCAATGTCATTTTAAAAAAAATTAGCACTACTAATTTTCCTTAGAACGTTCTATATTTAGGTATAGTTTTATTTTAATCCATCAAACCATATTGCATATATCAGATTAAATTATATGTCGGAATGTTTACATTTTATTATAAAAAAAAGTTTTCTGTGGTTTTACAAATCTGAGGTTATTTTTCTTTTATTGGATTTGAAACTTCAAAGATGATGCCAAAATTTCAAAATTTAAGAATGAATAGTTTATGAGAAAAAGAGTATTGTCTAGAAACATGTTTTTGGCAAGGAAAGTCACTTTCTTATCATGCATAATTGTTACGAAACAATAGGGCTCTTGTACACTATGAGGCCCATTTTTTGTGTAAAATATCAACTTGATCCATCAGAGATTCTGAACCGTAGCGATGCCACAAAATTTGGATACATACTCACCCACACACTGCTATCATCAAAAATACTTCATAAATCTATTTGTGGGACCTCAAAACATGTAATTTCGTTAAAATCTCGATATGACATTTTTTCACGATCGCTATACTTTACTTATAATAATGTAAAAATAGATACAAAAAAATAGAAGCAACACACATTATGAGTCATGAAGGTCAAAAGAAACACTTCAATGATATCTTTGATTACTTAAAAGTAAGGAATATGTTCAAGCACTTGTGTTTTTTCATGTCATAACTGAGTCATCTATTGAACGAAAGGTAAGTGTTGCACTCCGTACAACTATTTTGTACTTGCTTCGTTCATTTTCACTTCTGAGGTATTTACCTGTGATTATTTTAATCGATTTAAAGCTCATGGTTTAGATTTAGAGAAGATAGTAATTGAAAGTTTACAATACTCTGAACAGTGTTTATTGGCTGGCGTGAAAATAGTACAAAAGGATTCCAGTAAAAGGTTAAGGTAATTAGTTAAGTGGGGAAAATGAAAAGGTCGGCCATCTTGCGCCAGAAACCAACCCCATTCCCCCTGATGTTTCCCCTACCAAGGGCTCAATTAACCTGAATAGGGCCGGCCGGAGTAGGGGAAGGCTGACAGAAGGGCTCTATCAAAGGCCCCCTCCACGGTAGCTACAAACGGCACCACCGAGACAACACTGATCAATTCGCAACACTCCAAATAGACTGGCTCAGTTTTTAACTTAGCACTTAACACTGCCCGTCCAATTAATCCTGCTTCTCTTAATAGAGCCTTTTGCCTGAACCACCTTTTAACACCCTGTCCTCACACAATTCTTCAGCAATCACAACAACTACTCCTAATAAACTTTCTTCTCTCTTAACTAGCTCATTGACCAAACTAAGAAAACAAACCAATCACAACAACTGCTCCGACTAAACCTTCTTATATCTTATCTGGCTCACTGACTAAAGCTTCTTTTTTCTTAACTGACTGAACTAAGAAACCAAAACAACTGCTCCGACTAAACCTACTTACATCTTATCTGGCTCACTGACTAAGCTTCTTCTCTCTTAACCGATTGAACTAAGAAATCAAAACAACTGCTCCGATTAAACCTTCTTATATCTTATCTGGCTCACTGACTAAAGCTTCTTTTTTCTTAACTGACTGAACTAAGAAACCAAAACAACTGCTCCGACTAAACCTACTTACATCTTATCTGGCTCACTGACTAAGCTTCTTCTCTCTTAACCGATTGAACTAAGAAATCAAAACAACTGCTCCGATTAAACCTTCTTATATCTTATCTGGCTCACTGACTAAAGCTTCTTCTCTCTTAACTGACTGACTCTAAGAAATTAAAACAACTTCTCTCACTAAACCTTCTTATATCTTATCTGGCTCACTGACTAAAGCTTCTTCTCTCTTAACTGACTGAACTAAGAAATCAAAACAACTGCTCCGACTAAACCTTCTTATATCTTATCTGGCTCACTGACTAAAGCTTCTTCTCTCTTAACTGACTGACTCTAAGAAATCAAAACAACTGCTCCGACTAAACCTTCTTATATCTTATCTGGCTGACTGACTAAAGCTTCTTCTCTCTTAACTGACTGACTTAAGAAATCAAAACAACTGCTCCGACTAAACCTTCTTATATCTTATCTGGCTCACTGACTAAAGCTTCTTCTCTCTTAACTGACTGAACTAAGAAATCAAAACAACTGCTCCGACCCTACCTTCTTATATCTTATCTGGCTCACTGACTAAAGCTTCTTCTCTCTTAACTGACTGAACTAAGAAATCAAAACAACTGCTCCGACTAAACCTTCTTATATCTTATCTGGCTCACTGACTAAAGCTTCTTCTCTCTTAACTGACTGACTCTAAGAAATCAAAACAACTGCTCCGACTAAACCTTCTTATATCTTATCTGGCTCACTGACTAAAGCTTCTTCTCTCTTAACTGACTGACTCTAAGAAATCAAAACAACTGCTCCGACTAAACCTTCTTATATCTTATCTGGCTCACTGACTAATGCTTCTTCTCCTTTTACTGACTGAACTAAGAAATCAAAACAACTGCTCCGACTAAACCTTCTTATATCTTATCTGGCTCACTGACTAAAGCTTCTTCTCTCTTAACTGACTGAACTAAGAAATCAAAACAACTGCTCCGATTAAACCTTCTTATATCTTATCTGGCTCACTGACTAAAGCTTCTTCTCTCTTAACTGACTGAACTAAGAAATCAAAACAACTGCTCCGACTAAACCTTCTTATATCTTATCTGGCTCACTGACTAAAGCTTCTTCTCTCTTAACTGACTGAACTAAGAAATTAAAACAACTGCTCCGATTAAACCTTCTTATATCTTATCTGGCTCACTGACTAAAGCTTCTTCTCTCTTAACTGACTGACTCTAAGAAATCAAAACAACTGCTCCGACTAAACCTTCTTATATCTTATCTGGCTCACTGACTAAAGCTTCTTCTCTCTTAACTGACTGACTCTAAGAAATCAAAACAACTGCTCCGACTAAACCTTCTTATATCTTATCTGGCTCACTGACTAAAGCTTCTTCTCTCTTAACTGACTGACTCTAAGAAATCAAAACAACTGCTCCGACTAAACCTTCTTATCTTATCTTGCTCACTGACTATACCTTCTTCTCTCATAACTAGCTTAATATTTAGAAGTTTATACTGTGGTATGCTCTATTGTGTGTATTAATTGTATAATTTAATTACTAATAAATTTATTTTTATATCTTCAGCTTTATTGATCGGGTATCTTCCAGAGATATGTTTTCTCTTATTACAGATTGAAATCTTACACAGATTCTATATTACTTGTATTAGAGATGATAATTTTATAGGTAAAAGTTAATATTATTAATATTAATGAATCGCGTTTAGGTCTTGGAACATAGCAGAAATCTAAAGCCTGAGTTTATTGTGATTAGAAACAATTTCAAAAAAATTTCAAACCTTGTTCAAATGGTTAAGAAGAATACATTACAATAGCAATAATTACTGAAGTTGAAATACATTTTTTTCTTTGAATCATAATTATAATTATAATACAATCCAGTATTTTAGCAAAGAATGTTATTATTCAGAAGGAATAGCTTAAAAATGTGAGAAAGTTAGTAAGACATTCAGAGAAAATTTACTATTTTGTATATCTGTATACTAGTTCATGTATTACATTCAATACTTCATTTTGTCACACCTGCAACTGAAGTAAATCACGCCAAGATTGTTTACATACAGGTTACTAAAGGCAGTGAGAAGCAATCACTTGATATGTTCAGATACGGTCAGTTAATATCTTATGAAATTCAGCTTAAATAACCTAGTATTGTAATCGACAGCGGAATCAGATTTAAATACCATCTTAAAATACATATAATTGTTTTAACTTGGTTCTGATATCAAATTTATGCCCCGTCCTGAAATCTAAAAAATCCCACAGTTGATAAAGGACTATATTAAAAAAGTGGTAATCAGCGCTAGCACAACTTTTGAATGTTTGGCTTAGTTCCAGGAAGGAAAACTTAACGAGCAGGAAATCCAAGTAGCATAATAAAAGTGTGCTTGGTTCATGAATGTGACTCTCTGAAATTCCAAAAGTTTAGATTTTTAACATTTATTTGGCTGATGTGGATAGAGGCGGTTCTCCGTCATAAGAAAAATGAAAGCACGAGGCAAGGACTCACGATAATTTTTTTTCCATATCCTATGATGAAAAAAAAAATGTGGATAGAACGATTCATTTCTCGTTCGTGATAACAATTCAAGTTTTGAAAATTTCAACGCATACTACCCTAGCAACCCTCTCCCTCCCAGAATTCCAATCAGATCCTACATAAAATGTGCAGCTTAAAAAGCAAAACAAATCAGTTTAGATTAATGTCTCGTTCTGTGAGAACTATTATACTAGCATCGTCCCCATAAACTGAACCTTACGTATGAGTACAAGTAGTGGTGTTCAATAGTTATCCTTTTGCTAGAAATCACCACAGAAGGTAACTGAATCTTATACACCAACGCTGCCTTCTATTATTTTATATCCCTCTAAACTTAGGTTTTAGAAATAAAACATTGAAGAGATCAACACTTATTGAAGCAATCTATATAAATAAAATAATGATATTGTCTGTACATTCTTTAGAACATACTCATTTGAAGTTTTCTTTAACTTTCATACATTGGAGAAACCGAATCTACCCTTAGAAAAATTTCTGTCATAAGACATAGCAAGCTGAAACTTTGACACCAGACTTCTGTATATTACTTATGTAGCTTAAAATATAGGCTCTAAATTTATAGGAAATTTAACGTAGAAAGGAAGTTATGGACGTTTAAAGCAAAAACTTTTGTCACAAGTAAAGTCAGCCACCGTGAGACACAGCAAGCTAAAACTTTGACACTAGATTTGTGTATTTCTAATTTAAAATATAGGCTGTGAATAGATTGAAAATTCAGTACAGAAGGGAAGTTATGGGACTTTAAGCTGTATTTTCCTAACTTCACAGACAAGTTGGTTTTGGAAATACACAGGTTTGGCAAGTAGGTATTGTTAGTTGATTTTCATTTCATTGGAGCACATGAATATACTGCCTATTTAACATCATTAAAAAGGTGTTTCCCAGAGTTGAGGATGTATTATCTATAAAGAATAAATAGTTTTGTAAACGGGCAATTCTCAACCCTTAATATGAACAGGCAGGAAATCAACAAACAAGTTCTTACGCTATATCATACCGAGAAAAGAACTCACAAGTCAGTAAAGAGAGTGATTAGTGATGAGGAAGCAGTTCACTATCTAACTGAATTTCTTGACTTTGATTTTATTTCTCCTGGACTGCCTGCTCATGAGTAAAAACTTCAAGTAGGAGCACCAATCATGCTGCAATTTAGTAGCAGTAACAAATTTCATGTTACGAAACATGAGTGCCCCAAAACTGTGTAACGGGACACGACTCTGAGCTCGTGCTCTGCACAGATATGCCATAGTGGCGGACATCATGACTGGGTATGGTATTGGGGAGTCTGTTTGTATACCTCGCATACCATTGATTCTGTCTACTGTTGTTTCCGTTGAAACGATTTCAAAGTCCTGTCGGAGTCTATTTCGCATGGACGTTACCTAAGTCGCAAGTGAAAACTTTATCTAACGCAGGAATTCAAGTTAGCGAGACGAAGTTTTCCTCACATGGTCAACTATAGTTTACTTGCTCATGAGTCAGAGGTTCCTACTGTTTGTTCTTCCATGAACCTGAAGGACAGACTGCTAATGCATTGTATACAGAGGCATTTGTTTAACACTGTACTAATAATGATATATTCTACTATTATATCATTTCTAATTATAGTATTAGCGTAATACTATAATTGGTATGCTATTCCATGGTATTTTGGAATACAAAGAATAATAGCATTTTTGATTCCGTCAAAGACGGGTACGTTTGCTAGTCCCACATAAATGCCTGGTTTTATTTCCATCTCCGGTAAATACTGATAGTATTTACTGGTCGTTCAAGTTGTACACTGAATAAAAAAAATGCTCCTGACATATCTGTCAGGTAATAAATGTAATAACTCTCTGAAATAGTGAGATAGACCCAAGTTTGCAACAAAACAGTTGGCTAGTGTCACGGTAGGGGCGTAACGCATACAGTCATTACGTAATTTGCCTCAAATATGTTGATTATTATTATTATTATTTGAGGGTGACTATAGCACTGCGTCTTAAAACTACTGTGCTTCCTCCCTTCTGTACTGAAATACTCCAGTAGTTTGCTTCCAGAGGATGGTCTCCGGACTTCTTTCTCCTTAGTATCACATAGGAAAAAATCCCTGAAGCTCTGTCTGCCTGTTGGCAGACATTAAACTGCCGGGCCTTGCCTTTACGATGTCAGTTACTCGTTAAAAATCCCTACTCTAAATACACTTGAGTTAGACAAAAACATAATACTCCTAATGCTGAATATTCATTACGTAGAATCAAAAAGCGTTACGTAGAACCACGATTTACTAAATGTAATGAAAGAAATTTGAGATCCTGCCTGAAAGTCCAGGTAGTTACCTGTTAGCCAATAAGATTTGGTTATTACTCCAGAAAGATTATAAAAACGCAATCAAATAAAAGAAACTTTATTACATAATTATTTTATTGAAATTTAATTTTAATATTCTTTTTGTATTATAAAATCCCTACTAATGTAAGATGTGCACTCTAAATACCCTAGAATTAGGCAAAATTTATGATTCGCAATGTAGAATGAACCCGGTAATATGACTCCCCATTACTAAAAGTTGTCCCAAACAGCAGTTGAGTTATTTTTAACCCTAGAACAGCTTTAAATTTGTTGGCTTGTAAGTGTTGCGTTTTGAAACAGAAATTTTAAATGCTGTGAATTGTCACGTTTTGTTTTGTTATTAATATTTTGATATAAAATATTATTAACCGTTAATTGATTACTGGTTATTATATTAATATTAAGAGTAATAAACTTTGAAAAATTACGTATATTAACTTTCATATTTTTTTAAAAAAAAATGATGTAAAACAAAAATTATGGATACAAGAAAATGAAAACAGATATAAAAGTTACTTGCAAGTTTTTTCATGTTATATGGCTCTTGTGGAATGATGGAAAATTTCAAACATTTTTATGAAGTTGTAGGTAGACAACTAATTTCAACTCCTAAGAACGGAGTTTTTCTCAAACACTGCACCAAGGTGCAGTTGCGATCTCCGGGACATTCTTAGGTACACATCATGTAATAATACGATAATATTCTAACATTTTAAATATGATATGATAATGATATATTTGAACATACACCGAGTATGGTTTTGATGGCTGAACAAAGCATTTGATTTTTAGCATTTTAATCTGGAAAGTAAATTCCTTCTGCCTCTTCCTCCTTTTCTTTCCCCCTAGGTTAGGCTGCAGTGATAACACTACAAGAAAACGCACGTAGGCCAGAGATGGACCCTTTGTTATACCACATTGCTGTAGCCGTCCTCGAGGGAACATACATAGGCTGAAGATTGGTCCTTTTGAATACAATACAATAAACATTCTACATGGGAGCTCTAAATTTTGGCTAACTCAAATCTATTTAGAGTTGAGGGTCTTTAAAGTGTATCTGACAACATGCAGGCTTGGTACCGATTGTTTAACGTTCTCTCCGAAGATTGAGTGTTCAGTTTTCTTTCCTCTTTTTTTTTTTTTTTTTTTTTGTTGAATAAATTAACCACCACAGTGGGTATCGAACCCCGGATATAAGAATAACAAGAATTCCCAAAATACTTATTTTGATGGAGAATTCGATAAAATACCTTTCACACTAAGGTGTGTTGGCCAAAACACTGCAGGGCATAATCCCACACCAAGGGCTATACATCTATCAAATTCGATTATGATCAGAAAACGGTGTGACTTGTAGATGATTAAAAAAAATGGAATACATACACAAATACACACATACCCCACCATACACTCATACATAGAGATATTAGTTTGAAAATATAAAAAATTATAATTTTTTTATAATTAAAATATTTTATAATTTAATTTATAATTAAATAAAAAAATCGTTGTACTTCAATTTCAGTAATGCAAAAGAAGTATATTCAGTAACAATGATCTTCAAAACTATTTTTGAAAACGCTGTGTTCTTAGATGATTACAAATATGAACATGAAGAAGTAAATTCCTTCTGCCTCTTCCTCCTTTTACAGAAGATGTAAAAGTCACGAAGAATAAACAAGACTTTAAATTGAATGAGTATAAAGATTTAGAGATATGGTTACCAATTAGAAAGATGTAACCATATATGCATTATATAAAACATAGGAAAAGCATTATGTTAACTCAAGATTTTGTTATCCAGTTATGAATGTTACGCTTTCATGTCTTCATAGAAAATGTAAACAAAATACTGTGTTATCTGATGGCCTCTTCTGAACATTGAGGATATATATCTAGCAAGAATTGAAATATATGTATTCATCTTTACAAAATAAAATTAAAGGTCTTAGAATTAATTAAGGTTAATGTGATGGTTAAGAAGATAATCAATAAATGTTGAACAAACAAAATAGAGAGAGTTTACAATTATTTAATAATATTGTGATGTAAGATATTACGAGTATGTCGAAAACACTTTCGCATTATACATTTAGCTATTCATGGAACATATTATTGGCTAATATCACGTGTTATTTGAAATTTGCAAAAGTTGTTTTGTTTTGAAAGAATGTTTGAAGAGATTGAAGGGCTTTCTGTGAGATGAGTTGCTTAAGGAATATTAGGGTTTTAAAGTGTGACTTATAGATACAGGTCCAGATGCTTTTGTGGGATCGAGTCAAAATCGACTTAAGCTTCTAATAGGATAGGAGGCTGCCGTAACAAGGAGCCTATTATGATAAAATATTGGAGCAGGGGGCGGTATGTTTTGAAATCTATCCTCTGATGTTTACAAAGCAAGATGGGAGGGATTTTGTTTTTCCGCTTGTTGGTTTGCAGGGCCCCCCCGCGGACCTGCCAGCTTCCATCATCGCCAATTAGGCTCCAGGGCACACCCGGTAGCCGGAGCACCGACAAAAGGGCAGGGCCGATCGATGGCCCAACATGGCCGACCGGCCGCCAACACAAAAGTATCTTCTCTCGCTCTTTTTCTTCGACACAATGCAAAAACCCTGCTGCGATTTGCTCTGATCGCTGTATGATACCCCACGGCGCTATTATTTGAACTTTGCCAACCTTTCAATGTAGTTCTCCAATCAGAAATCCAGGTGGGAAACCACCCTCAATCTGCAAACATACATGTATACACTTGAGAATACTAGAGTCTAATTTATCGAAATATTACCATTTACGGCCCCTCTATCTATTACAAAAGGCCAAATATTGGTCCTTTGTCATACCTCATAATAAATATTTTATAGTGAGAGTCCTTAATTTTACCAAAATCAAGTAGATTAGAGTAAAGATCTTAAAAGAGTACCTGACATTGGTAACAATGGCTTAACTTCCTCACTTTAGGACGATATGCTTACATTTTTTTCACTTTCTGCGTAAATAAATCAAGGGCCTAAGTGAGTATCGAACGCTGGAACTACCAGACCAGAGGCCAGCACGCAGTCACTGGGCTACTCCAGCCCTCTACTGTGTCAGTCAACTGAAAGTCTGTGACAACCCTTAAAACGGTTTAGCTTAGTAGGAGCCGAGCCCAACAAAAGAAATACCACAATTAATTACAATTTGAACGTTAGTTTCTAAATTAAAACAACTAAAAAAAAAAAAAAATTAATTATAATAATTTGTTTTTTTTTGTAACATTCCGTCTTATATATTCTGCTCCAAATTCATCTCGGCAATGTATTTGTTTTATAATGTTTAAAGAAACAAGCAGAGTTTTGGATATCCCTGAGGTGTTTAGTTGCTATATGAGGGTAAATAATATAAATAAGCAAAACAGTAAAAATTTCCGGATTTTAAAGTAAAAAAGTGATAAAAAAATACGTTTTGAAATGTTTACACATTTTAAGATCCATTTAAACTACTTTTGAGTATGTGTTATACTTTTTAACCTGCTCATCTGGTAATTTAAAAAAAACTTGACATCTATGTTTAGTGTTGTCTTGAAAAAGAACATTGATTAGAAAAAATCAGACATGTTGACAGTTGGATGGTACATAGTAAAAGTCAACTATGAAATTCTATCTTCATTTACTTCTAAGATTATGTATTTAAATTGTATTTAAACAAAGTGATTAAATAACTTGATTATGATCAAGCTTACTTATAGGAAATCAATGAAGCCAACTTCAAATTATTTAGGCCTTTAACTTTTTCTGCAATTATTCCTGAAAAATATGCTATCACGAACCAGCTTATAAAAATATACTATCACGGATTTAACTTGAAAAGGAAAAAACAAATTAAACGAAAAGTAAACCAGGAATTCTGGCTGTATCCAGAATTTTGGAGAACTTTGTACATTTGGAGCCCCAAGTTTGCCTTACTTAAAAGTATTTAGGGTGGTCTTTTATGTAGACCTGTCATCTTGCAAGCTGCTAACATGCGGATGGCTTTACATCCTCTTCAAGGGACAGTTTGTTTAAGATTTGTATACAAACTTAATGCAATTGAAAAAAAATTATGGAATGGCCTCAGCATTACTATAAGTAAACATACTAGCAAACTCGTTGATGCCAACAGAATTTTAGTTTTGTTTTAATGTGACAATAAATAAATTTTAATAAATAAATTATCATTTGTTTTACATGTGGGTAGAATTATTTTATCTGTTACAAGCAAAGTGATAAAGTGATAAAAATTGATCAAGCTTAAATCTATATAAATAAAAGAATTATTTTGTCTGTAAAATGCTTAGAATGACTCATTTCAAGTTTTCTTATGTTTCATACATTCAAGAAACCGAATCCACCCTTAGAAAATTTTCTGTCGGTTTGTCAGTTTGTCGGTTTGTCCACCAAACGTAACTTTTGTTACATGGTATTCCAAAATATCATTAGAAGTTACAGAATAGTAGAAAATATCATTTACAAATGCCACTGTATACACCACATTAGCTGCCTGTGCTTTAGGTTGATGGAAGAACAAAGAGTTGGAACCTCTGACTCTTGGGCAAGCAAACTAAAGTTGTTCATGTGAGAAATGGTTGGTTTCACTCACTTCATTTCCTGCGGTAGATAGAATCTTCCCTAGCGACTTAGTTATCGTCATTTTGAAACAGACGCTGACGAGACATGGCAATCGTTTGAATAGAAACGGATAGTGGCTCGGAATCAATGGTATGAGTGGAATCATCACAGACTCCCCAATACCACAAATAGTCATGATGTCTGCATCTGAAGTGTATCTGTGCAGTGCACGAACTCAGAGCCGTGACCCGTTGCACATTTTTGGGGCACTAATGTTTCGTAAAATGAAATTTTATATCATTAATATAAAAAATGAGTAAAACCATACATATCTTTTCGATCCAAAGCTTTATTGAAATCTAAAGTTTGTTCAGTCTTATTTATTTTGTGTTTAGGAATCTCTGTGTCCTATTTCTACACACTTGTATTGGGTGAAATCGGTTTTTAAACCCAAGACTCACATTTTGGACAAGGTTTTTTTCTCTGAGCTGAATACTTGAATGAACATTTTCTTGCTGTAACTTTACTGATTGTTTTTTATCGAAACTTTGTTGATTTATAAAAACATCATTTATTTGCTTCATTTCTTTGAGTAAATCATTGAAACTAGTAATCTTATTTCTTTTGAGCTTATTTTGTATATCAAAAGGCAAGCCACATACAATCTGATAAATATGAAATAACTCAGGGATATTTTTGCCGACCTCTAATAGCAGTCGTTCCTTCTTAAGCACAAAATCGATTAAAGACCCATGGCTGTACTTGTAATAAAAAGCATTACGGATCGGTACCCAATTTTTTTTTTCGTAAACACTTACAAATGATTGTTTCCAAAGATTCCAATCTGACAGTGATAATTTATTTGATTATGTTAGAAGTATACCAGTCATTAACACTTCCTTCTATAAATAAATTCAGTACTTCAATTTTCGTTTTACTAACTGTTATATTAAAACGATTACATTCTTTTTCAAATTGATTAATCCAACCTAAAGCATCTTTTCGTCCATTATATTTATCTAATAAAAATCTTTTCTCAACTTCATTAAGATTTATTTCATTTTTTGAAAAAATGACTCTTTCTAATTGTTTAATACGTTTTAGCAAGGCATTTTCATCTAAAGAATCAGTTTGTTGAGTAACCTTTTCGGATACAAAAGGTCTACTAGATGCTTCAGTGGGTTCAACTTTTTCTTCTAAATATTTCTCTTGAAAAATAAAATTTTCTTCCTCACCTAAGTAAACTTGTAGTTCAACTTTAAAAAGAATAACGATTTTCCTATATCCTCCTATTTTTGATATTGAACGTAATACAGTAGCAATTGCTTTAGATTTCAACAATTCTTCATGTTTATTTATTTGTCAATCTTCCAGTGGTAACTGGTACCATCTAACTTTATCTAACGACAAACCATCTACTTCGAAAATATTTTCCTCTCTTCTAATAATATGCACATGTAATTTTTTTGATGAATTCATGGTACTTACTTGTTTCGCATAGCAGATTCAATTTGTAAATTCCTTTTTAACCTTTTTTCTTCATTTAGTAGATTGACACAAGACAATTGCTAAAACATCAGAATTGAATCTGATGGTGCATGATTGGTACTCCTACTTGAAGTTTTTACTCATGAGCAGGCAGTCCAGGAGAAATAAAATCAGTGTCAAGAAATTCAGTTAGAAAATGAACTGCTTCCTCATCACTAATCACTCTCTTTACTGACTTCTAAGTTCTTTCCTCGGTATGGTGTAGCGTAAGAACTTGTTTGTTGATTTTTCCTGCCTGTTCATATTAAGGGTTTAGAATTGCCCGTTTACAAAACTATTTATTCTTAATAGATAGTACATCCTCAACTCTGGGAAACACCTTTTTAATGATGTTAAATAGACAGTATATTCATATGCTCCAATAAAATTAAAATCAACTAACAATACCTAATTTCCAAACTTGTGTACTTTCAAAACAAACTTGTCTGTGAAGTTAGAAAAATACAGCTTAAAACCCCATAACTTCGCTTCTCTACTGAATTATCAATCTATTTAGAGCCTATATTTTAAGTTAGATATACACAAATCTAGCGTCAAAGTTTCGGCTCGCTATGTCTCATGGTGGCTGAGTTTACTTGTGACCAACGTTTTTGCTTTAAACGTCTATAACTTCACTTCTACGTTGAATTTCCAATTATAATTATAAAATATAGAGACTATATTTTAAGTTAGACATACACAAATGTACTGTAAAAGTTTAAGCTTGATATATCTTATGGTGGCTGAGTTTACTTGTGACCAAATTTTGCGGACAAACTGACAGAAATTTTTCTAAGGGTCGATTCTGTTTCTCCAACATAAAGAAAACTTGAAATGAGTCAGTTCTAAGGAATGTACAGACAAAATCATTATTTTATTTATATAGTTATATATAAATGTAAATATAAATATAATGTGTGTTAGTCCTTTTTTATGTGTTTTTGGTTTTCTAGTTATAAGTTTAATTATATATATATATATATGAATGTAACTCTAATCCACAGTATGAATATCAGAAAAAAGACTATCTTTTAACCAAAACAAGTGGTCGTCATAGTCTGATTGATACTGAGTAAGTATCAGTGAAACTATATTCCAATCAGTGAGTCTCTGACGAATTCGGAATGTTTTGGTTGAACGATCTTACTTAGTATTATTTCCTATGTACCTATTGTGGTTTATACATACGTTATCTATTAGTTTATTTGTTATTTTATTCTCAACTTGAAACTTTAATAAAACAATTAAAAGGCAAGTGATATACGAGTACAGTTACAAATTTCGAATGTACAAAAATTAATGGGAGAACTGATTGGTAAAATTATGGGCTGGTGTGTATAAAATATCTAATAGTATTTGATGATGAAGATGGTATGAGACTGTTTAAAAAGATAAGAGAAAGGTCAAGAAAGAATGAGTTTTGGCTGCAATGGTATGATAACAGGCTTTATCTGTATTGAATTCACCGGTGCCAACAGATGAACGAAGTTAAATAATATTGTGAGTGGTCAACACTTGAATGACAACTCTAATCTAATTAAATACAATAACAATTTTGACAACAGGTTAATGAGAGAAGTATACAATTTTAAAACGGAAAAACTTAGTATTATATTAGAAAGTTTTTACAAAGAAAACACTTTGTAAATCTCAGTAACAACTGTCTATTTTGAATGAACCTGACACTAAATTGAAAACTAGAAAAGAAACCAAATTTCTCCAGACAACCAAAAAGTCGCAAAATAATTTTGCTTTTAAACAAACTAAAGTGACTTGAATATCAAGAGCTGACCGAGTCATGATAAAAAAAATATTTGTTTCTACTGCACTGCAGTCATATTAGCAATATTCTTATATGGCTCATTCAAATACCAATGATTAAATATGTAGCATCATTTAACACATTCTTATCATTTAATCTGTCAAAATCAATACAATAAAATAACTTTTAATAATAATAAATTATCATAACTATTATCTCTTCTAATCAATAATCCTGTTCTTTTATGACTCATTCAAATAAACAATAAACTCTTTAACGCCATTTAATAGGCTGGTACCATTTAATCTGCTAACTTAACAATATTTAAATAACCTTGAATAAAGATTATTATCATTTCACTGTCACCTGTTTCTATCACATATATTCTTCATTACACATCATCGAGGTGTTGGTACCTTCTGTAATATAGTTCAACCATAGTTTAAATGGGCGCCAAATCATAAAAGATGCCTTTCATTCGCGCAATATGTGCGTGTGAACATAAGAGTTGTCGCTGGGAAATAATAATATTGTGCTTCTAAAATGTTATAAGATGCTGTTTTCTTTAAATCGATTTAGGTTAGAAGAATGAGGTTTGAAAATAATTAGTGTTGTCAAAAGAAAAAAGAATCTTTTTCTGTAATGGATACGGATAAGTGGAGTAGTATATTAGAGTTGGAGGTAAGTTTTGAAATTGAGATATCAAGATGGAGGAAAAGGAAAGATATACATTAAGGTCGGAAGAGGGAGGGATATAGGGTAGGGGTAGTGGAAAGCCCTTGATGTCTCACGTCTCCATTTGTGGCGAAGGGAGGAGGGTTGGATGGTACTCAAGGAAAAATATGGAAATTAAATGTGTAGAGGGAAAGAGAGCAAGATAGATATCTAGATGGCAGATAGAGTGAGAGAGAGGGCGGATTTATATTTATTAGCTTTGTCTAAACAGCTTTAGGGTAAGGTGGTGGTTTGGCTGTGGGGGGGCACTGAAGGGGACGATTTGTAGCGTGTCCCCTCCCCCACCCCCTACCCAGCCCAGCTCCTTGACTCTCTTTTACTTTATGTCCGGATTGGGCGGTCGACATCCACGCCTTTCCCTCCTTTTAAATAGTAAACTCCATGTCTTCAGCAAGGTCCTATCAACAGCTCACAATAAATTCCACCCGCCAGACTTTTGGGGTACCATGAAGAGGGAATAGGGGGGGACGGGGGAGGGGGGGAGGACAGTGGTGGGGAGTGGGGGGCTAAATTGAAAAACTTGGCTCAGGATTTGAGACGTTTTTTACGACTTTTCACCCGTTTCTAAACAAGGAGCTCCGGTTATTGAGTATCCCATTTGTTTCTTCTCGTTTTGTCTCACTTTGCAATATCCCTCCAATCTCTTCCCAACCATGTTCATAAAACAAGGGAGAATTTCAGCCGCCTTATCATCTTCTATCTCACATCTGAAAACACAATAATTAACACTTTAAACATTACTTAACTGACTATCACCTCTTTTAATTGTCTACTTCTTTCTGCTATGACTTCTTCAAAAACACAGTAATTACCTCTTTAATATTATTTAATAGACTATTATCTCTTTTAATTTTCTACTTTCTTCTATGTTTTATTCAAACAAACAATAATTAACTTTTTCGCATTATTTGACAGTCAGTAATTGTCAACAATCTTCTTCAAAAACTTATTCGAATAAACCATAATTAACTTTGTAATATTGTATTTGTAATATAAATTGTATATAAATTGTAATATATATGTTTTTTTGGAGTTTACTAATATAGTTTTAAGTATTTTATTTCTTGCATAACTAATCAAATCATTAGAACGTCTTGTCTTGAAATTTCTTCTACAGTAGTTATATTATCTTTTGTGGTAATTAGAATTTCTTGAAGTTTTTATTTCAAAATTTTATATTTATATTATTAGACGTTTAGCACGAAATAAAAAAAATTCTGAAATTATAAAATATTCCATTTTTTTCTATGTAATTTCAAAAAAAAAAAAGAAGTTTTATTTCTCATTGGCTTATGAAATTTTAATTTTGAATATAATTTCAGTACGATCAGTCAAATGATCACGTTATATTGCGTCCAAAAGATTTCAAAATCAACAAAAGTCAAAATTGTTACATTTTACAATGCAAAATTACTGTTACATTAATGAAAAATAAAAAGATGTTGCATTACAAAAAATTTTGATTTTTGTTTTCTCTCATTGCAGTTATTAGTTTCATAACAGTCCGGCATTTTCAAGACTACAGAGTTAGTTGGGTGGAAAAAAAGTCAACAATCATATTTAGTAAAAAAAAAATATTTTTTCATCAAGCAGTATTGCTTATTTTCAAAAACAATAAGGTATATCTGCAATATATGACCCAGTTTTGTGTAGATTATAAATTTGACTATTGAAAAGACTTGTGGATACACTTTTTGAATGATCTAACACGTTATTATTATTATTACTATTGTTAAAATCAGGGCTAGTATTTCATCAGACCTTCAGTCCGCTATTCCTGTCAATCCTAATCCAACCAAAATTAGGATTTAAGGCCAAAGATTTAATAAATAAATTAAGGTTTAATATTTGTTTAAGAACAAAGAACAACGGTTTAAGTTCTTTGGTAGTTTATTACGATTTACCAAACATTTTTAACTTGAAGCAGATGATTCTATCACACTTTCATTGTGAGCTTATTACAGCTAGCTTAAGTGTTAGTTAAGAGGATAATGCCCAGTCTGACATTGTGCATAGATTATTAAATCATTCCTTTAAATACTTATTTATTTTTTCGACAACATTCAGGTCAGTTTGAATAAGCTTTTAAAGACTTGTAATCTGTTCACTTCTTTATCTATTCTTCTGTTGTAATTTTGAGAATGCTGAAAGGCAGTGAAATTTGTTACTGATACTAAATCCCAGCATGATTGGTACTCCTACTTGAAGTTTTTACTCAAGAGCAGGCAGTCCAGAAGAAGTCACGGAGTCAAGAAATTCAGTTGGATAATGAACTGCTTCCTCATAACTAATCACTCTCTTTACTGACTTGCAAGTTCTTTCTTCGGCTTGATATAGCGTAAGAATTTGTTTGTTGATTTTTCCTGCTTCTTGATAAAAAGGGTTGAGAATTACATTTCACAAAGCGATTCATTCTGAATAGATAGTACATCTTGAACTCTGGGAAACACCTTGTCAGTAAGCTCAAATACGCAATATATTCATATACGCAAATGAAATTAATATCAACTAACAATACCTACTTGCTACACCCCTATTTTTTCAAAACAAACTTGTTCTTGAAGTTAGCTAAATACAGCTTAAAATTCCATAACTTCGCTTTTACACTAAATTATCAATCTATTTAGAGTCTATATTTTAAGTTAGACATACACAAATCTAGTGTTAAAGTTTTATCTCGCTATGTCTCACGGTAGCTGACTTTACTTGTGACAAAAGTTTTTGCTTTAAACGTCCATAACTTCGTTTCTACGTTGAATTTCGAATAAATTTAGAACCTATATTGTAAGTTAGACATACAGAAGTCTACTGTCAAAGTTTCAGCTTGCCTACTGTTAAAGTCATGTCTTATGGTGACTGAGTTTACTTGTGACAAAATTTTGTGGACAAACCGAGAAACCGACAAACTGACAAATTTTTCTAAGGGTGGATTCAGTTTCTCTTAATGTATGAAACGTAAAGATAACTTGAAATGAGTCAGTTCTAAGCAATGTACGGACAAAATCATTCTTTTATTTATAAAGATTTCTATCCATGAGCAAGAGTCTTTCTTCAAATCGGGAATCTATTAGGTAACTTCTTCATCCATTGTAAAATATCTTATTGTAATTATCTGGCAACATATAGGTCAAACTATTAATATTTTGTTCTATCAAATGTTTAAACATCTAATCTCATATAGAATTCTTTCAATTTTGTGTCAATTTTAATTGGACACAAATTAAGCATTTTTCATATAAATATCTGAAAGTCGTTTATTAATTTTTAGATCTTTCACGTTTATTAGGCTAATTAAGTTTATTATTAGGTTAATTATGATACTTTTTTTTCAATTGGAGAGCGTGATACCATTTGTTTTTTTTATATTAAGTAGTAATTTTTTAGATATAAACATATATATACAGGTATATATATAAGATATAAGCAGGTCCTATATTCTACCCAAGAATCTGTTATAGCAGAACACAGCTTTGTATCATCAGCTATTATATCTTCTTTTATAGATCTCTTCATTTCATGAATAACTTAGACAATATATCTGTTACTTAATTTCTGATGTCCATTCACAACTAATCACCACAACAGAGGCGATGGAACACCACCGTGAGAACACCATCTAGTTGTATAAGTTCAGTAGTAGTAAATGCCTATACTTATAATAAATATTCTTGCATTAAATTGTTGTAATTCATATTCTCAACTTTTTTGAGAGAAATTTTTTTTTTCATTCTCTTATGAAATTTTAATTTGGCTATAAATTCGGCAGCTATAGTCGTAAAATTTAACTAAGGTTTGTGATTAGATAATGGCTCCTCGCTAAAATCATACGATAAATTTATAAAGTTTATTTACAATTGTATTTGAGGCAATTTTCGTGTAACTCAGAAAATAGCTGTTTTGGTCAAAAGGTTTTGGTCCCATTTCAGAATCTCTTATCGTAATATAGAGGTTAATTTGTTACAGCAGTTATATTGTTTAAGGTACTTGTATAAACATAAATAATTTGCCTGTTAGTATGAAGTATTTGTGTTACTTTAGAAGGTCACACACTGTGAAGTCAATGTCTGATTGTTGACATGAGACTCTTGAGTTTGCTAAACCACGGTGGTGTTGTGGGGCCATGGTCGTTTTCAGCCTATCCAGGCAGAAGTTGGTCGCGTGTCGCTCTCTAGAGGGGTCACTGGAGCAATAAGGAGTGGTTTCCAACAGGCCAAGAGTATTGGTTACCCACCGAAAGCATGAAGGGCTTCAGCCCTGACTATTGCTACTCCCACTGCTTAGTTAAGAGTGCCCCCAAGGCAAGTCCATTGTGCCCCCTCCCCTCGCCCCGGCCCTTTGCGCTCTCACAGTGAACAGACAATGCCCTGTTACCCCGCCACGCGTGCTCCCTTACAAGTTGAACCTGCATTAACCATATTATCAAACTGGATCGGGCTCAACTCACTCAAGCCCCTGGGACACAATGTTCAATCTCTCTCATTAGGGCAAGAGCCCTTGGAGCTACGATCTTCGAGTGCTTCCTTTAAACCAGACAATTATAACAATTTCCATTCGTTTGCCTCCTCTGACAATAACACTCGGGACGGCTAACTGTTATTTCTCTCTTTGATTCTTTTTAGAAATCTTTTCATAGTTTGAATGCCACATTGGAACAAAACACCTCTCCTGCATTTTAACAAAGAATATTCATTCCTCTCAGTGCGTTTAAACAATGGAATATTTAAAACTTAAATCTATCTACTGTACAATCACAATTATAAGTATTACTTGTTAACAAATATTACTCCTTTCAAACAATTAAATCTTCAATATTTTTGTTTTTGAGCATTCAATCTTAAAAATGCTACATACATTTAACATTAGTTTATTTGTACTGTTATTGCATATGTATATATATTAAATAAAACGATTATACGAACTAAATAAACTACATTGTCATAAAGAACACACGATATATATATATATATATATATATATATATATATATATATATATATACGATTCAACATCGAAGAAGAGTAATATACAGATTAAAGAAACACACTTACAAACTCAAATTTTTGGCCAATCCGTCTTCAAGAGAAGAGTAAGGGAGACTAAGCACGTTGTAAACGCAACGGCAAGTAACCCAATATATATATATATATATATATATATATATATATTAAACTACAATTAGTTTAATAGGCAGCAGATCTTTCAAAAATATATCATTAAAGTAAACCGCAGTCTCAACATTCACGATCTTTAGTCTGAGAGAATCGATTCTACGAACTAACTTTCTTTTATCACGAAGTTCACTTTAATGATATAAATATATACGTTTCACTTTACTTTAAGTAACTTTATTGTAATCATCTTCATTATTATTATTTAAGTATTTTATATTTATATCTTGGATTTTCTTTAGTTTCAGTTATTTTCTTGTTAATATTCTTCATTATTATTACTTTTTAAGTTTTTATTATTTATATTTCCTTATTTTCTTCAGTTTCACTTATTATTTCTCAGCTCTTCAGTTGTTCCTAGTTTTTCTTACTTGACTTGAACCGGGTATGGTAACGCATATGATAACACTGTTAGTCCCTTACGGTCGTTTCGCAATGCGCTTGTTGTCCCTATCTCATCTCTCCTGATGACTTTTCAACCAAACATTAGAGACAGTAAGTGTGTTTGTATCTTTATTCTGAGTTTATAGTTTACTGTGAAACGTTTCTTGTCCTTTTTGGATCGTATTTCTGTTGACAATATATATTATATGTATCAACGTCAAACCAACATAAGAAATGAGAAAAAAGACTATGATCTTTCATCACCATAGATACTGAAATAGATAGATGCTTTGTCTATGATAAAACCCAAGTCAATGATATATATATATCAACATGATATATACAGAAATATATTATTATTATAACTTGAACAGGTTTAGACGTAAACCATAACTAAAAAGTTATCCTGTTCACGCGAACAGGTTACACTTCAAGACATAACTAAAAATACTAGTATAGTAAATTAGTATGGAGTACTTAACTCGTGTTATATTGGCCTTCTTTTTCAATTATATATTAACTAAATGTTCAAAATTTACTTCAAAATTTGACCAAAAAGATTTACAAAATGATTCCTCTCCAATGAAGAGGTTTTCATTTGGGGATTTCTATAGTAATAACTGACTCATACACAGACTCTATATTTATAGATTATCTAGATTGACCTCTGTATTTATAGATTATCAGATTAAAAGCATTACAATATTTGGTTTTTCTTTGTATAAGTAGACATAATTTTTGTTATGATTTCTCATTTTCTTTGCATAGAATGTTCACGAACTTTGGGAAGCAAATTGATGTTTTATACAGAAGGATTATAGTTTATAATTGGATGTTTTATACAAGACGGTTTAAAGCCACTTTACTGTTGTAACACTTGTCTATTTCTCTTCTACGACATTTTTAATATTATTGTTCCTGCAGCCATTGTTTACAATTGTTTAGCCGTTACGAGTTGGTACATATTCTGCCAGTTTCTTGAATGATATATCAAGAATATTCACCAATTATTTTATAAGCCATACCATTAAATCATTTCCTTGATTTTTTATTTATTTTATAACAAGTCCCTTAACAAGGATGTCATCACATTATTTATTATCAAGGCATCTGTTACTGCTGTTTTGATATCAATTCAGGAACTCAAACTTCTTTTTGAATTTTAAGTACAGGAATATCAAAGTTCCAAAATCCAGAATATATTAGGAAAAATTTTGTTTTCTGAGACAAATGTTTTATATTGCATTGGGAATCAATGCTATATAGTTATTTTATTATACATATGTAGAGTTTCTCAAAAAGATGTATACACATATTAAATAATTGTAAACAACAGTTTTATTATTATTTATTTATTTTTTAATGTGTAAAATAATTTATAAACATCGTTCTATTCCTTTGTCACTGTTTGTTCTCAAATTGCAGTCCGTTCTGGTTCAGACTCTGCGTATAACGCGAAATCACAGAAGGCATACATCATTCAACAAGTTCCTTGATATTTGAAAGCATTCACGTTCAGTGGTTTATTTTCGATTCAGTGATTTTTGTAGGTTTCATTGGGTAAAATTAGTCTTTTAGGTATGTGCATAAAAAAAATGTTTAGTGGTATGAAGTCTGGTGAACTTGGAGGGTATTCAACAAGACCTCTCCGTCCAACCAACCTGTTTTGGCAAAGCCTCAACCAAAAAGGATGCCATCGCGAGGGCATTGTTGAGGTGCTACAAACATCAAAATGCCATGTTTGGCATCATATATTGTTGCAGCAAGTTCAAATATAAAAGGTGTATGACACCATGTATATGTATACAGGGGATACCCATTATACATATATAGTGTATCAAAGTCTTTCATGGAAATCTCCATTTTGCCAAGTACTGGGCTGAGTCAATCAAAGCTTGATTGAAAGTGGGTTCGACTATAAAACACAAGTCAATGAGAGTTTGAATGCAACATGCACAACTGATAAGTTCTTGAAATAATACAGACTTGCTTGCTTTTAGATTTTGCAAAGAGAAATCAGATAAAGTTTTGATTAAACAGAAGTAACTCCTTCTTCATTTGTTTAAGTGAGGTGTGGAAAGCAGTGGATATTCGTATGGACTTTGGTGGAGGGGGTTTGGGATTGAAGAACTGAGAAAGTCTCACCCTAGACTCCACCCCGCGCATCGCTCTCTCGCTCACAGGCTCTTTCATTAACCACTAAGGCCTACCCATCAACACCCCCAAATTACTTTTCATCTCTTGCTTTCCCTTCTTAACCCCCAACCCCACCCTCACCACCCTCGCAACCCTGAAAACCTACACAGTTTTGTTTGCTGAGTCGTTAACAATACACCCGGCTTTATTCAGCTTCCCACCGCCTACTCCTCCACACCTAATACTTGCCGACTTTATCTTCTTATTTCGTAAATAACTTATTTCATTCATAGCCATCAACTATTGACATCAATAATCAATATTCATCAATAAAGCGTACAATTTCTTTAATAAACTATCAATTACACTACATACTGTACTCACTCTAGATGTTTTCAGCAACTACAATTCGAAGCACTTTTAGCCAAAGCGCTCACTAAATTCAGCTTTCTAGAAGACCCAAAAAACGTCACTAATTAGTTATTTAGCTTTTATTTTAATTATAATAATGACATTACTCGTTAATTTTAAATCAGAACTTCTAAATTATATCTTACTCAAAAGGTATTACCACATTTAAAAGGCTTTAGTCTTGACTTTCACATCCTGTAAAAAGGGGGTCTTGTAAAAGATTTTGTAGTTCTGATAAAACATTTGTATATTTTATCAGAATGTAAAACTAATTTGCGTAATCTTGTAAAACATGATCAAAAACATACCCAACCTAACTGTGTTTAATTTTAGAGGTTCTTTGTACTACGGAGGTTATAAAAAATAATATTACATTGTATTAACTAGTTTGGTAACCATAGTTTACGTCATATTATCATAGTATATATATATTTTGGGACAGGCCTTCATTGATACATGTTCTATTAAAACCTATGCCTATTCAATTTGAAGCATTTCGAATTAATTTTTCAAAATGTAACTTTACCACTTAGATGCAACTTTGGAGAACGATTTATCTTGTCCCAAACTTATGGAAGCCAGAGGTAAGGAAATTTGAAAAATTAATTCGAAAATGCGTCAAAATTGAAATAGGCATAGGTTTTAATAGAATATACATATTAATAAGGGTTTCACTGTGAGGTAAAAACAAAAAAAAATTTATGAGGATTCTGTCAGTCCTTCCGATTCAAATTTAAATATCATTGCCGATGTTTCATATGAGCCTATAACAAGGTTTAAATAAAAACTCAAACGTTTGCATTGACAGTTTAATTTGAACCTGAAGATCTGAACGACTTCAGATAAAATTTATTTTATATATATACATATTATATATATATATATATATATATATATATATATATTATATATATTCCATTACTGCTGCTAAATACACAGGCGCACCAGCTCCTTCACGTTCAGCATAGTTACCCTTACGTAGCAACCTGTGAATACGGCCCACCGGAAACTGTAAACCAGCTTGTGAGGAATGAGTCTTTGCCTTACCTTTGCTTTACCACACTTGCCACGTCCAGACATTTTTAGCAATTTCTGTTACAGGTATGCTTTTATATATTCGTGGATTTTATTTTGTTTCAACTATTTTCCTTTAATTTTCTTCATTATTATCTTTAAGTTTTTATTATTTATCTTTCCTAATTTTCTTCATTTTCACTTTCTATTTCTTAGCTCTTCGCTTATTCTTAGTTAATTTTTCTTACCTCACTTGTACCAGGCACGCGTGTGACATTGTTGGCCTCCAACCGTCGCTTCCCAAGTGTGCTTGGTGTCCCTATCTCAACTCTCCTGAAGACGGTTTAACCGAAAATTAGAGACAGTAATTGTGTTTGTTCCTTTTGTTCTGTGTTTGTGATTTACCGTGAAACGGATATATATATATATATATATATATATATATGTATACATAAATGTAAATATTAATCGGGTTTTTCAGCCAGTATTCTAGTTTCACAAAATGAGCTTCTCAAATTCCAAATGTGTGGGAATTTGTCAACTAAATAAATCAATATTAAGCGGGAAACAAAAAAGATAAACTGGTATTAAAAAGTATTGTTAAAGCCAACAGAGTTGTCAATCCCAGTGGCCTGTTTACTACTAAACACTTACTACATCATTTCAACGAAAAAACCAGATATCAAAAATAATATCCAAAAAAAGGGCAGTACTAATGTAGTAAATTCTCTTATATTAGAGAAGTAATATAAATTATAAATATAGAGACAAAAAAGGAAACTGTGATTTCCTGAATTCAAATTACATTGGCTGCACCATCACTACATTGTCAAGGAGGTTAGCGATGAATTTTACGGTCAAAGCTGTCAAAGGTAACAGCTGGAATACCCACCGTTATGTCATTGACCAGAGAAATGTTGAATTACAACACAAAAATGATAGGCTTCTTATCATTATGGTCAAACAACCAAATATTAATAGTCAATCAAGTGACTTTGCTAGAACCTTGGTGTTATATGTAGAACAAGTCAATAGAAATTTTCACAGTGCCATCTGGATCGGGATAAACACTGATACCACCAGTTGAAACCTCCTGAACCTGGACCTACAGACCACGGACTCGGCCCTAGAATACATTCAATCCCGGCTGAGCCACATACAAGAAAAAGCCTTTGAAGAAGACAGGCGTTAGCCACATCATTCTTATAAGTCCGGACTGCCATCCAAGGCAGCACGCCATTGAGCGGACTTTCCAACCCGGGCGCCGACCCAGCCAAACCATTCGCCCAGTTGTGCCTTTCTTAGTCCATGCTACCCAGGAATGTTAAGCCCCCCCACCACGACAAGGTGAAGGCACATCGGGGGGGAGGGTTTAGCTATAACAATATTTCCAGTTATAACAAACTAATAGTTGTTGATCTAGAATCTAAGACAATCTGTCATATTATTATTATTACCAGGATAACTACAGACCCATCCGACTCGTATGCACCGCTACCATAGATGTCCCTATTGCCTTCGCCGTTTTAAAATCATTTTTTGATTTCATTTTCTTTACTTAATTCAACATTACCCTTAATAAAATATCTCTCACTTTTATTATTTATAGATATGATTCTTAAAACCTTTCACCTTCTTTAAAGCGTTTTCTTCATTTTTAGTTATCATGTGATGAGGCGCTTCCGCAACTCTTGGGCTGAGTCTGCATTATTTGTATGATGTTAATTATATATCGCATAAATAGTAATTAAGATGACATATTGGGGTCAGATATCATAAATATATTTATAAATCCTTCCTTTAAAGATCTAATATTTACCTACAAATGTAAGTTCAGATGAAATGATTTTTTTAATATAAATTACACCTCGTTTTTGCACTCACCTTAATCTATTTACTTATATAACCTGTTTTGACTTTATATGTGTTCCTAAGCCTTTCGACCATATAACCACCAAAAATCAAATCAGGCCGACTAGTTTAACGTGCTGCCCTTTAGCCACTTTAGATTAAAAAAAAAAAATGTGCCCGAGGTGAACACGCGGAGACGGGCCCGCACGATTTACTTCTATAAGCATTCATCAACTGCGCTCTTAGCAAAGCAGGGGTGAGTAGTGCAAAAGGACCCAGGCTTCCAGAAACCTTTTCCAAACCATCCACTCTCCAGTTTCGCTGTATTCCCTTGTTTCTAAGTATTTACATGAATATAACTTATGTTTACTGGTTCCATTATAAATTGTTGACCCGTGATGCTGGAGCCCTTTACTTAAATTCAGGAAGCTTCAAATATATTTCATCACTTTGACTCCCCCTGTAAACATTGTGTGCGGGCATTTTACTATTCCTTTTTTACCTTTCATTGAGGCATTTTCGTTTCGTAACACTCCCAATAGACTGCACATTTTATCTCTTTTATAACAATATCCCATACATAAAGATATAGAAGTATTTATAAATTAAAACTTATGTATTGTTACTCATGAATATTGAAAAAACACCACAATCAGTGAATTTATATTAATGAATTTACAAATTTGGAACTAAACATTCTTTTTACTGTGCACTGGTGAACAAGAGGAGCGATTCTTAACCAATGTCACTATGGCCAGAATAGATCATATACAATTTCTAATGTACCTAATATAAATAATATTTCTAGTATAAAAATAAAATATTTTTACCAAGGAAAATCAGCAGAATCTTCAAAATGCACTTAACGGTTCTAAATTAAAAATGAAATCTATGCTACAAAATCGTTGCTTTCAAAAAAGCAATAAAACTTAAGATATTTTGGATTGAAAACTAATTTATTTTTGCATAACAAGCAAATGTTCAAAACAAATTTTGACTAACTTGTTTTTGTAAAAAAATAATGGTACATTTGTATTATGATATTCTATAGGTACAAGCTGATAAGAAAGATTTTGTATAGCTAATAGTTTGTGTTGGTAGAAGTTGGCGTTAAAATACAGTATTCTACATCAGCGACAGAGCGTGATTTTTAGTCTGAATATATAGAAAATATTCTCTAAGAAGGATTATCTAAAATTCACTTTTATCGGGTTGCAACTTTATTGAGTAACGCGTGTAAAGTAAACAAATATCTTGGACTTCAACAGCGTTTTATACTCCATAGAAATTACGTATTATAGTGAGGAATGAGTTAAAATAATATTAAAAATCTCCACCTAAAGATAGATTCACTGAAAACCCATTTCAAGGATACAGACAAGGTTACAAATCTATGTTTATTTCATATTATAACTTTTTAAAAACGACTTGAACATTTTAAGTATTACATTTCTTATTTATATACGAATCTCAATCCTTTTACAATACGAAGTATATTTTTGATGTTGATGTTTAATATATACATACTAAACTAAAAAACACTAGTTACACAGAATTATAATGACAATGAACATTAAATCAAAGAAAATTGATTCTTTGATTGGCAGTTAGGAATAACTTATATAACCCAATATAAGTTATATAAGTATCATAAATAAATATATGATATGAGGATTTTACTTAATAAAATTAATATATATATAATTTTAATATATATATTATATATAAAATTATATAATATATATAACTTATATATTGGCAGTTAGGAAACTGGAATATAATGATTGATAGCTATAATATATGTTTTAGTACTTTTTTTAAATTTCTTTATGTCACACTTTAAATATCTACGGTCCATTACACTTTATCATGATAGGAAACAAATTTCACGTAGTGAAACTGTGATTTAAACAAAAATATATTTTTAATAAATATCAATTTATTGACAGCAGGTAAAGGTAATTGTTCATAAGATATTTATTTTAATCTGCGGATTTAACTCATATCATTGATTTATTAATTGTATGCATACCAAATTTAATTAAAAGATCAATTTAACTGCGAATATTTAGTGTTTCTTGTAACAAGGCTTTGTATATAGCCTACATGTAGATATGTGAATTAAAAGTGATGAAAACTTCCTCGTTATGGATTTAAAGAATAATGGCTCCACAAAATTTACAAAAAGGAGAGAGAGAGCATAAAATAGCATCATAATTCACAAGGTAGAGACTGTCAATTTAAACTACTATCAGAATTCACACGGTAGAAACAGGCAACGTGAAATATTATCAGAATTCCCGAAATGGAAGTAACAACTATAAAATACTATTTGATTTTACGAGATGGAGACAGCCAACATAGAATAGTAGCCGAATTCACAAGGTGGAGACGGCCGACATGAAATACTACCACAATTCCCAAAATGGATGTAGTCAGTGTAAAATATTATCAGAATCCACAAGCCGGAGGCAGTCAACGTAAATACTATCAGGATTTCCTAGATGGAGACATCCAACGTAATATACTATCAGACTACACGAGTTGGAGGGAGCCAAAGTGAAATATTATTCCCCCAAAGTATCCCAAAAAAAAAATTTACGAGATAGAAACAAACAACAGAAAATATTATCAAAATTCATATGGTAGAGATAGAAAAGGTAAAATACTATTACATTCACGAGGTTGAGACAGGCAACAGAATTCACGAGGTCAGAGAGCCAACATAAAATACTATCCCAATTCATGAGGTGGGTCAGCAAACGAAAACACTATCAGAATTCACAAGGTGGTGACAGGAAACGTAAAATACTATCGCAATTCATGAGGTGGGTCAGCAAACGAAAATACTATCAGAATTCACAAGGTGGTGACAGGAAACGTAAAATACTATCGCAATTCATGAGGTGGGTCAGCAAACGAAAATACTATCAGAATTCACAAGGTGGTGACAGAAAACGTAAAATACTATCGCAATTCATGAGGTGGGTCAGCAAACGAAAACACTATCAGAATTCACAAGGTGGTGACAGGAAAACGTAAAATACTATCAGAATTCACAAGGTGGTGACCGGAAACGAAAAATACTATCTGTTTTTTCCGTTGACGGTACTTTATATAAATGAGGAATTTATTTAAAAATATGAGTGATACACTCATATATACAACTAACAGTTTAGTTGGTTTTAAAATAGTTTAATTTCAAATAAAAAAGCATATATTTTTGAAACATATATATTGGAGACAGCCAAAATAAAATTTGTAGTTGTAGACAGCCAACGTTAAAATTTGTAATTTGTAATGAAATTACTAATTAACTGTAGTGCAGAGAATAATAATAATAAAGCTATGCTCATTGCATTGAAATGGATATGTTTAGTGGTTTGAAGAATTGAGTTTCTAAGAGATTGCCATTGAAGAAGCTTAGGTAAGAAAAAGAAACAAAGAATGATTGTGCATAAAGTGTGTAACTTGAGCGAGAGGTTAATGGGAAGACCACCAGTGAGAGTGAGAGAGAGAGAAAGCGACTGGGTGGTCTTAGAGGGTCTCGGCGCCGATGGCACCTATCTGAGAGCGATAGGGCCTGGCGGATAAAGGGCAAGTCAGCCGGAAAGCTAGACCCTATTCTGCCTTTGTGTGTGTGTGTATGTGTGTGTTTGGAAATGCACTCATCGCTCATTCTTTCTTAAGAACCTTCTTAACTTACATCGACAATACTGGAATTAATAACATATGTCGAGCCAACAGAGTAGTGAAATGTAAACATTTCAGAATATCATCCTTTCTAGCCATAATAAGCTCATTCAGAGAAAACCTCGCTTAATCATAAAACAGAAATGAAAATAAATCATCAATTAAAACAGTCCAAATTTAAAACTGTTCTGAATGAGAATACAATTTTTTGATGATTTCATCATTAACACTAACTTATATGCCTGTTTATAAAAGCAATATTAATACACAAAATTAATGATACATATAATAAAAAAAGTTGTAGTGGCCTACACTCAATTTACTATAAATAAATTTATTGCAAAAACCATAACAATAGATATAGCAACATAATCAATTTTAATACAGTCATCTCTATTTTGCTAATTATACAGACAATATCATTATTGTTACAGTTATAGATAAAAGATGACTAATAATTGAGTTTACAGGTAACGCATTTAATAATTGTTCATCAAGTCATTAATTAATAATAATTAATTGTAACAGCCATATCAATGTATTATTGATATCAATGGATGTGTTATCAATGTATTCAGTAGATTTTATGTGGTTTAAGAATAAGAGGACTAAAGATTGCACATTATTTCAGATAGTTTAAAAACCATAATAAGTAAGCAGAACATTAATAAGTAGATCCCTCGGCCATCTTCTCTTAAGTGGTCTTGGGGGATTCTGGGAAGGTGAGGAAGGAGCAAGGTTTTGTACGAGTGGACTTGGGTGAGAGGAAAGTTTGGTATGAAACGCCTTGTAACGATCAATGGCTAAATTATGTATAAAAGAGATTTTTTAGGTCTCTATGAAGTGTGTGACATAATAAGGTTCATTAGTGATAGTACGGAGGATTTTTCATTATAATGATTGTATTTTATAAATGGTTTTGCACAACCCAATAGTACAAGTCCGTAAGTCCAGATCAGTCGCAGTAATGTTTTATATAACAGCACTATGTTGTGGAGTGACAATTTTGAATGTTTGTATCAGTTTATAGTCAGTACAGTAATAAGTAGCGTCGTTTTAGGTCAAGTCTTTTCAGTCGAGTATGGGGATTCCAAGTCAAGTATTTGTCCATGAAGAGCCCCATTTTAGTTTTATTAGTATATTTTTATCATTGATATAGCTTCTCAATCACTGATTGTTCAATACTAATTCAGTTATTGATGATTATGTCCAAATTTGTAACTACTGATTTCAATCCGACGTTTCACAGAAATTTGCTTGACATTCTCAAGGCTAAAAATAATTAATCCAAAAAATAGTAATACTAAAGAAAGCCTGAAAACAAATGTCTTCACAAAATTTCAACTAACAGAAAACGAATACACAATAAACAACAACACACAAAAAAGTAAAGGCTTACCAAAATATAAAGTGTATTTTTTTGGTTTTTATCTCTATATATAAAAAAATTTCACATAAACACGTGCAATAACAATCAATGATCAAACCACAATTAGAAAATGGGAAAACAAGACTAAGATCTTTCAACCGTAACAAGCGGTCTTCGTCAGAGTCAAAAACCCAACTCCACTTCGGCGACTCTGACGAAGACCGCTTGTTACGGTTGAAAGATCTTAGTCTTGTTTTCCCATTTTCTAATTGTGGTTTGATCATCTCTATATATAAAGTTCGTGAGTTTGTTTGTTTGTTTATTTATTTGTTTGTTCACCCATTCTCCGTAGAGATAGAGACCTCAAATTAAATATATGTTATTTACTACCTGAATAATATTAAATTAGGGAAAATCATCACCATATTACCAAATTTGAAGCCAGGGTAGCAAGTGTCTTGCGTGCTCGCCGATGACAGTAGTTCAAATGTATTATATATAAACTATACCATCCGTGACCCTTTGTTTCACTCAGAAATTATAAAAGTAGGTATTGAAATTAACTCACTAAACATGAATGACAAAGATAATTTTAATTGTTTTTTCTTATTATTAATGCACGGAATCAGATTCTTATATGACCCAAGCTTTTGATATAGAATTCTTAACATGATTCAAGATATATACTCAGTAAGTATATTTAGCAAAATAAAATCCATGTAAAAGTAAAATAATTATTTATTTCATCATATAAATAAATAAAATATCAATTCAAGTTATATTCACAATGAAATATATTTAAAACAAACAAAACTTGTAAATTGAAATATTCAATTTATTTACATGGCATAAAATAACATTGATGAAAGAAATGTGTCTTTATAATATTACCTTAGAACATTCGTATTTTATCTGACAAATGTCTTAAAGTTTGTTTCTATAATTATTCATTTTTAACCTTTAATGTAGTAGTTTATTATATGTGTATTTGTTACATTTTTTTATAATGCATTTGCACTACTGTCATCTGCGAGCACGCAAGCCTCTGGGCTACTCCGGCTCCATGCCTTTATTTTATTACCAGTGTTTATATTTCGCAAATTTTAAATTATAAATCTTTTCTTTGTTATATTTATATATGTAATACATTTTCACTACTTGAAAAGGCTGGACGCCAGCGACTGGCTACCCTTGATCCATGACTTTACTTTATGGTATTACCATTTTTTATATTATTCAAATTTTAAATTCTAAAATATTTTGTTACATTTGTTTTTAATATATATGTGCTAATGTCATGGGCAAGCACGCAAGCCAGTCGGCTACTCTGAATCCATGGCTTTAGTTTATTACCAGTGTTTATATTACGCTAATATTAAATTAAAAAAAATTTTTTTGGTACATTTATGTTTGGAACTCGCAGTTTCCTAATGTGAACCTAAAGTCCTCGTATATAGGTTCAACTGTCACCACATTATCCAAAAGACTCAAAATGCATCTGAACTCAGGAGCTACCAAAGAACACTTGCATAATAGACACAATAATAAAGTAAACAGAGAAACCCTCGTCAACAATACAAAGATAATTGGCCAGGAAAATGATATAAAACGGCTTAGAATACTTCAGGCACTTCATATTTTAGAAAAATCCCCTAAAAAAACGAACAAAAAGATAATTTTTGTAATCAGTTATGACTTTTCAGGAACTTCATGGAACCTAAAGAAAGAATTGATATGTATGAAAGTTAAGACAATAACAAACGAACTACCAGCAACCAGCGAAGTTAAACCCCTTTTTTATTGAAAAAATTTACACAACCTGCAACTAACAGCCAGTATGATGTGTAACATGCAAGTTTAATGTTTGTATATTAATATTTTATTTCATTGCAGTTTTATAGCCTTAATGTTAATTTTACCCTGATGATGGTGAACGAACACTGAAATAATAATAAAGCTAATAATCACAGTTAATAATAAATCAATTGAAAAAACCTACGGTGGACTCCTTTATGGGTTGAAGAATCTTGAATTTAAGAAGTTTTTTCGAAGAATCGAGAAAATTAAAAAACAACTGGTGAAGAACAATGTGGACATATCTTTTTTAAACATATATATATATATATATATATATATATATATATATATATAAAACTAAAGTTTATCGGGACTCGGTGAGTTCTTCAGGTTCGAATTAACTCTCATTGCCAACGTTTCGGTCTTTCTTTAAAACCTTTTTCATAGGGAGAAGTATAAATTTTGAAACAGAAAAACTAAGTATTACATTATAAATTATTTTACAAAGAAAAATAGTATGTGGATTTTAACAACTGTAGTCGGAATGAATACGTGACACTGAACTTTACAGTTAAACACTGATCAGTTCAGTGTCACGTGTTCATTCAGACAACAGTTGTTGTTAAAATCCACATACTACTTTTCTTTGTAAAATAATTTGTAATGTAATACTTCGTTTTTCTATTTCCAAATGTATACTTCTTCCTATGAAAAACGTTTTAAATAAAGACCCAAACGTTGGCAATGAGAGTTTAATTTGAACCTGAAGAACTGACCGAGTCCCGATAAACTTTAGTTTTGTTTCTAATCCACGGTTGATACTTTTATCAATATATATATATATATATATATAAAAAAAAAAGATTTCAAATAAACACGTGAAACAACAATCAATGATCAAACCACAATAAGAAATGGGAAAACAAGACTAAGATCTTTCAACCGTAGCAAGCGGTCTTCGTCAGAGTCAAAAACCCAACTGAGTCAACAGAGTCAAAAACTTCAGTTGAGTTTTTGACTCTGACGAAGACCGCTTGTTACGGTTGAAAGATCGTAGTCTTGTTTTCCCATTTCATACTGTGGTTTGATCATATATATATATATACAATATACTCGAATGTTTCTTTATTTCGACCACATATATTTAACACTATTTTTCTTTTTTATCGAGGTTTGGTCTAGCTTCAATAATTGAACATCTTTAAGCCAACGTTTCGTCTATATTTGTAGACATCTTCAGGGCTACATCAATACAGAAGTTAATTAAATTCTGAATTGATGTAGCCCTGTAGGTTTCTACAAATATAGACAAAACGTCGGCTTAAAGGTGTTTAATTATTGAAGCTAAACCAAACCTCGATAAAAAAGAAAAATAGTGTTATATGCAATATGTATATATATATATGTAAAGATACATGTTTTCAACTATTAAATGCTTGTAGGAATTTTTTCGCATTTCCAAGTGTGGGCGATGGTTGAGTAACTATAGCAAGTTGGTTCTACATTCTGTAAAGACGATACAAGTAATGTAATGATAAACATTGAGGCTTTTATTTTGAGTTCATTGTACAAATTGATGAAAGAAAAAAAAGAGGGAAAAGGCAATAAGACTATAGAGAGGTGAAGGTAAGAGAAGGGGTGGTGTTTAAAAGTTGGATGGACCATTAGTGAGGCCTGAGAGGGAGGCGAAACAGGAGATGGGAGCTAAAGGGTTGGAAAAGCCATTAAGAAACTTGGCCAGTCCTAATCAAAGCTTGCAAGCGCCCCCCCGACCAAACATTCATTACAAGTCTGCCTACTTACAATCAAAGTTTACAGGTCAATCCTGTATCCATCCACTTAGAGTGGTGCCAACCTGAAACCGCCAAACCACCATCGCCTGGCCTTCCACCCTCCGTCTCGCTCTCTCCTCCCAATCTTAAACCAACACAACTTCAACCCCCTTTCAAAACACTTCTTCTTAACTTCTCGCCTCCTTACAACTCCAATCTAGCTAAAACTAATATTAAATTATTACCTTTCAATCTCTCTTTGGTTAAAAAATTTATATAGAAAAGAAGTTTTTTTTATATCCTCAGTTATAGTCTTTTAGTGCCATCCCATGTCAAAGAGTTTGGTTCCTTTACTTTCTTTTACCATCTATATGAAGTATGGAGTAATGATAACATTGAGATCGGTTTAAAAGGTTGATATTAAGTTATCAAACCAAAAACATGTGGTCCCGTGAGTCCAATTGAACAAGTTCACAAATTAGTCTCTCACTCCCCCACTACCTTTCCTTATATCACACTCACCTTTTCTCTCTCTCTCTCTCTCTCTCTCTCACACACAAACGCACACACAACCACACATTCTCCCTCTCTTTCACTCTCTTACTCTCTTTCTCTTTTCCTCTCACTGTCTCTCTTTGTCTACCTCTCTCTTTCTTTCTCTAATTATTTACCTTTTTTTTACCCACTTGATATTGGGTTGTTTGGTACTAACTAGATTTACTGTTTCAACCATCCTTAAGAGAATAAAAAGAAAAAAACTCGAGTGCGCAGATGAAAAGTTCTCTACATTTTCTATTGACTGACAAGTCAGCACCAAAATGTAACCATCCCGGAAGTTAAAGCATAAAGAATTATATATTGAGTTCTACATTGTTACTTGGACCAATGTACAGTCAATTTTATTTATCTAAAACCAAAGCCAACCTTTTCTAAGCTGGCTTGAAATAATATGTGCAATTTCATAAAGGTGATTAAGTTTGTTGGGAATGTAAGCAAACAACTTGATGTATATAGGGATGATAGATGCTCTTCACAATCATTTAGTTTACCATAGTTTTACTTTATAGTAAAGCAAAAAAAAAAAGCTTTAACAAAATTGGATGTGGAGTGTATTAGGGTGTGATGAAAGGCGGTAAGAGGAGAGTGTCATCATCCCCTGCTGATTCTGTGAGCCGATCACGCCCCTAGGAGGCTTACAGCTCGCCATGTGCCACCCATATGCTTTCCGGACCCCTTGCCCCGGCATTTCCTTCTTTCAATATGTTTTAAATGTCGGTGTCATTTTCAAATCATTCAGCGCTATATTCTATTACTTAATCATTTAAACAAGTCTCAAAGAAAGACGTGCTTGCTTTTAAATCGAAAATAAACTGGTACTTTACTGTGTCACTCATTCACTAGATCGAAGATAGTAATAGTTTAAACATGAAGCTGTGCTTGTATTTATAACCAAGCCAGCTATCTAGTCTGAACAGGCACATCTCGTGATACAGCTGCATACACTAACACTTCGTGTTGCTTCCAAAGTCTTAGGCAAATTCTTTCTTGCTTGCCCGGTTTATCACCTCTGTCTGCTCCCAATGATCTGTCCCAATACATATGGCCAACAATAAACTTTTTTATCCAATCTCTTCTACCAGTTTTATTACATTATCATTATTCTTCCTGGATATTATTAAAAGCGAGTAGTGGTTTATAATGAAATGAAAATATGCATTATTAACAATATTTTTTAAAATATCATAAGCTTGGTTATAAAATATTCTTTGGGCTCTCTGTTTAATTTTAAAAGAAATTATATTTCGTTTTTTAAAACAAATTTAGCCCCTAGATAGCCCTATACTGGTGAGATTTGGCAAATTTAATTATCTCTCTCACTCTGTTTATCTCATTATAAATATATATTTTTTCATAAATAGTATATATCCTTAAAAAAAATTAATATATCATTTCTTTTATTTGTCGTTTGAATAACTACCATCTATTGATAATTATCAATTATAATGTATCCACTGCGTGGCTTAAACAGACAAGTGTTTATAATACCGCTTTGAATGCATCTCCCCGACTCTCGATCATTGTTACCACAAGTGTTGATATAAAGACATGCCTCAGGTTCCTTTAATCGCTTATTATTTACCAAACAAGAACTTTTCGAATTTTTTTTATTAAGGATTATAAATAAGGATTATCAACTAGATAATAATTTAACAATTTAATACCTTTATTTTAATGTCTCTTGTTTATTGTCTTTATCAACTTAATCAGAGCATTTTAAAAAACAATATTTTTCTTATTTTTGAACATTTTCTAAACTTTTGATTCTGAAATACAATTTATAAATGTATGTGCAGTTTATATATTGAATATTAAGTAAACAATGAAAACAATAGAGGTTTTAATTAAAATCATGTGAATAAATTTCGACCAAACTTCAAGAAACTGATTATTTTGCTGATTTAGTTGTAATAGCCAGTTTAGTAATGAATCGAGCTAAATTGGTTACTTGTTGTTTTGTTTGATAGCTAATAGTATTTATGTACTAAATATCGTTATTGTAAATCTTTTCGTACTTCAGGCATTCTACTTACAAGTTCACACAAACACACATACACACACACACACACTCACACACACACACACACACACAAAATCACTCACACACAAACACACACACACACAACACACACACACACACACACACACACCACACAGACACTGACACACTCACGCACAAACATACCAATGTGTGCAAGTTATTTTTTGGCCTCTTGGGAATTACAAGAGAAGTATTCACACAAAAAACAACGTGTTTCACGCAGGTTGTATTTCCATTCAGTTAAATGACCTTAAGAGCTTGAAATCTTATGTTTTGATTATTATTCGACAGCAATCATAAAAGCACAAGCATTAAACAGTAAATATTATAGTCCACGAGCACAATACTCCATGAAAACTTACCAGCACAAGCAAGTTTTGTATAAACTTATCTCTCTCTCTCTCTCTCCCTCTCTCTCTTTCTCCCCCTCACTCTTCCTATTCTATATATCTAACTATATAAAAAAAGATGCTGGCCTTTTGGCTTTGACGAAGACCGCTTGTTACGATTGAATGATCTTAGTCTTGTTTTCCCTTTTCATATTAATACATTTGATCATTAATACATAATGTATATGGTTTTAACTTCATCTAAATTTAAACACATTTCCATTAATACAAGAGTTTTGTATTAATCCTGATTATACTTCAGGGCTACGTCTTCCTTCCTGCGTTTTTTTCCTCAATCTGATCGAGTTTTCCTTTTGTTTAACACCTTCACTCTGGGGTTAGTAGTCAACATGCTGATTATCAAACAATTCTGCTTAGGAATTAACGATGAAGGCATTAACATCAGATAGATAAACAAACAGACCGATTAAATATTTCATATTTATAGATTTCATGTGTAGAATAAATATGTTGTGAAATGCTAGTAATTAATATTTAAAGAAATCTGGAGCGGCCTATATTCGACTTTACTATAAGTAACACAACATCAAACTCGTTGACAACGAACTGTAACTGTAATCATATTTGAGACTGGAAGTATCTATTTTCATTTATTTTATGCAGCTTTGTTTATATTGAGCTGTATTTATAAGTAATTAAATAAAACGATTTCCCAAACTAAATAAACTAATCAAGAAAAAACAAAAAAGAAATAAAAAAAACCCACAACTATATTTCGATTGACTCGTCATAAGTTAGAAAGATATGAGTCATTCCAAAGACAAGCGTCGACTATTGCCGACAAGTTGTCGAAGTGGGTTGTCGAAAAGTGAGTTTTCGCTTGCCTTCGGAGCGACTAATTTCTTTTTCTTTGAGGACAAGGTATCCAAAAGATAGTAGTGAGTTTTTGTGCTCTCTTTTATTATGAGTATTATAATATAGTAATATATGATCTCTTTTATGTGTTTTTTTCTCTGAATTTAGTTTATATTCAGATTATTAGTTATACTATTATTTTTGATTGAGGTTTGGTCCAATATTCAAACAATAAAACACTACTAAGCCAACGTTTTGGCTGTATTTGTAGAGATCTTCAGGGCTATGTCAATACAGAAATTAATTACACTAACATGAAAAAAACATAAGTGGTTGAGATAAGAAAACATTAAATTGTTTATTTATATATAAAATTTATAATTACAAGACTGCCTTTTAATAAATTCAAATTTATTTACTGGTGCAATTGAACTTCTTGGATAATTTGACGTTTTTTTTGGTGGTACCTTCAACATTTAAACAATTTTCATAATATTAAAGTTGATTTCAGACTACTGGAGATTATTTTTTAATAACAGTTGATTTGAGTATTTAAACATTTTTTTTTACTTAAAAGGGATTTGTTTGAGTGCCAAATGTAGCGCTTGTCCCAGTGGGTTGCACTCCCTGGTGCATGGCCAGAGGTGGAGGTCCATTACGCCTCTAAAACGACTTGCTCCGTCATTGTATCTTGTAACCCTCATCTTGACTCTTTGCGTCATATTAAATCGATATCTTCTTCCATTTTGACACTCACTCTTGTCATTCCAGCATTATTCTTCTTTTTTAGTTGCATTAGCAAAACATTTTATGAACATTCACGCCATTTTCCTAAAGATGCTTTCCTCCATTTTTTACTTTATTGAGAAAAAGAGATCATTGTTTTCTACTTAATAACAACTAAATGCTGTTCTGTTGTTTTACCTTTGTTGACTCTATTGATCAAAATTCTGGTGTTTGAGAAATTAACTCTGTTATTACATAGAAGTACCAATTGGTTACCAGGGTAACCAATATGTCAAATGCCGTTGTGAACTGCTAATTCAATGATTATTGCATAACTTTAATAAATCAGTGGGACAGTAAATATACATAAAAGATTAACAAGTAATTTCATTATACAAATTCTGTCTTTTCTCCTCTCCAGGAAATACAACTACATTCCTTAAAGTCTCAATTCAAAAATGGTTGAAGCTAAAATTTGAGATATGTTTTTCATTCTATCGCAGATGAGTGGTTTCCCCATAATACTACATAGCATTTCTTGATTAAAGCAGTATTTTTGTGATCAATTTCATTATTATCACTCCAACGATGTGTCCAGTATTATATTGACAATTATAGGTTAGGTTGTAGTGATTGTTGTACAAGAGAAAACACACCTAAGACTATCATTGGCCCTTTGTGATACAATACAGTGTACATTCTACATGGGAGTCCTAAAGTTTACTTAATTCAACTGTATTTGTACTAGGAGATCTGTAAGTCGTCGTCGTACAGACTTGAGAACGAGAGCTCAACGTCCATCCCAGAGGCATAGCATCATTTTGTTTTCACTATGCACGTCAATAAATCGAGAGCCAGAGTGGGAATGGAACCCCTGATCAACCAGTCCAGTGAAGAGCACGTAAGCCACTGGGCTACCTTGGCCCCTCATGTTCATACTAAGCTCCTTATTAACTTAATCATATTTAAAAATTGATACTTTAAGATTAAAGAATGTACCAAAATTTACTCAAGAGAAAAAAAAATGCCTTTATCTTATAATAATAGCATTTGAAATTAGTATTATTAATTAATCTTATTACTATAAATTTGAACACATAACTAAGTGAAAATAAAAACCAATATGCTGTTTTGTGTGATTTGAAATGTAAAATATATCCTAATAACAATTTCATGAATAATGTTGTTTGTTAGGTTATATTGATTATTAATCCCCCATACAATCACAGGTTGAGCAAATATTATCATAATATTTTTACTAATGCGACAACTATTTTTAAAAACTGGTTGATTAAGATAGAACGTTAAGAATTTTTGGCAATTATTTAAGCATTTTATAATGCGGACCACAAAAAAAAGGAGACAGAGTACGAAGGACATGGGTTTTATTTTAAGTTTAACGACGCGAAGTATTTGGTAAAGTCCCTCGAGTGTCATCGCGTAATAAAGGGAAGCAAAGAGGGTGGTTAACAATCAATGCTGGAAGTCTATTAGAAGAGGATCCCCAGGGAGGGGCCACATGTCGTTTGTGAATCAACACTGCAAATAGGTCTAAATGACTGGTCGGGCAAACAGCGCTAATGCAGTTTAACGACCCTCGGCTAATCACTGCGCCCCATCCATCCCTGCGTGAAACAACCCCTAAAACAATAATAATCATTAAGTCGTGACGAGCAGTGTCACTATGTCAGGCTGTCAAATCCAACAATACTTTCTTAAAGCAACACTGGGAAAACGTAATTCAAATACAATAATCAACATTAAGTGCGATTATATGAGGTTTTGATGTACTCAAATAATTCAAATATAACGATACGTTCCTATACTGCATCTGACAGACGCATAAGATAATAACGGTCTTAAATTCATGCAAATATTGTGATAATATAAGGTTATGTCAATCCTAGTTTTGAAAATCCAGCAATTCTTATTAAGCCAGTCCTGAAAGAATATAATCTTAAGACAATAACAGTCTTTGAGTCATGACAGAGAGTTGATAATTTAAGATCATTATACACAGTAAGATTCCAAAATCATGCTATATTTCTTAAATAATCTCGAAAAAACAAAATCTTAATTCAATAATGATCACAAAGTCTAGACAAGCAGTGTGATTATATCAGACTGTGACGTCCTCAAATCTTTCAAATACTACCGTAAGTTCTTAAGCTAGTCCTAAAAAAAAACATAGCTATGGCGTGTTGATTTTTAGGTTATTACAAGTTATGACGGACAGATGATAATTTAAGATTGTGATAATGCTGACTTTAAGCCATGACTAGTAGTGCGATTATATCACGTTGTGACACCTTGTATGATTGAAATCGACGTTACTTTGCTACGCGATTCCTGTTAAGACATTATCTAAAGCAATAACAGTCATTGAGTCATAAAGAGTGTAGACACTACTTTTCTTTATGGAGACATCGTCCAGCATGAAACACTTCTCAATAAAGGATCTTTAGCCAACCTTAAGCCTAAACAGAAGAGGATAGCCCTGAAGATCTCTACACATATAGACGAAACGTTAGCTTGAAAGTGTTTTATTTAGAAGTATTGACGCTGAACTAAACCTTGATAGAGAAAAATAGTGCAGAATTTATGTGGTCAAGATAAGAAAACTTGAAAATATATATATTTAAAACATATATATATAATTCAAATAAATATTTACAATTACATATAATAATACTAATATGTTTGTGCTATTTGTAATATTAAAAATAGGTGTAGACGTTTGATTCGTTTGGCTTCAGTAGTTTCGTTTCTGCGACAATCTGTCTTAGGCCATGATTTAATATCATGGATTGTTTCAAATATTGTCAATTAACCTTTATTGATACATTAAAGAACCTGCAATTTTGTAAATATTTTTGATTTCTTCATCTCAAAATTCCTCACAGCAAATTTTGAAAGCTCTTAAGAATATGCTACTAAAAACTAAAAATCAGTAAAAAAACTAAAAACTACTAAAAACTAAAAAAAAAAAACAAACTAAAAAACATGCTACTAAAAATCAGTTTTTTTTTAAAAACGGATATATATATATATATATATATATATATATATATATATATATATAAATGATCAAACCACAACATGAAATGAGAAAACAAGACTAAGATCTTATAACTATAACAAGCGGTCTTCGTCAGAGTCAAAAACTCAACTCATAAAGAGTTTTATGACACCATGGTCTCCAACCGTCTCTATACCAGGGCGCTTGGTTTCCCTCTCTTATCTCTCCTGAAGACGATTCAACCGAAAATTAGAGACTGTAAATGTGTGTTTTTAATTGCTCTATGTTTTTTTTATGTACATTGAATTAATATATATATATATAACAGATTCAATATCCTCATAAAACCCATATTTTTTCTTATATAAACCCAAATATATATATAACAGATTCAAAATATAACTATATATATATATATATATATATATATATATTAGTGTAACTAGGTAGCAGACCTTCGTTTATACAAACATTATTAAATTTCTTCCCAACTTCTTGGATGTATCTATTATCAAACCCTGAGGATGGTCAATGAGGACCGAAGCGTTGGTCTGTATTTTTATTTGTAATTTTTTCATCATTAAATGGATTGTACGAACAAATCTTTTGGTGAACTGTTGTACTTAGTACCAAGTAAATGGAAATGTGAGATCCGAAATCTTGTAAAACTGTATCGAAAAATAATAGATAGAGAAGTTGGGAAGAAATTTAATAATGTATATATATAAACATTAGATAGAATAGTATTGAAATAAATTGAAACTTGGTAAATTTTACGGATTCAAATAAATAACAGCGAGTTAAAATATAAAAATCAGTAAAATAAATATCCAGGTTTAAATATATAACACGCCATAAAAAAATAAGTCATTATCTTTATGTTTATATAAGCTAATGATATAGAAACATATTCTAAATAAATGTAATTAAAATTAAACGAATTAGAAATTTTGAAAATCCTGAATTATTTAATTTTATGTAAAGTAAAGCTTATAATTTATTTTCCTATGTTGTGTTTTTTTAGTCGAAACCTTGTATGTATTGTTTTTTGGATTGTCTACTCTGGGCATTAGCGCGTGTGCCTACTTAAAATCACTGGTGTAAGTATTTCCGTGATCAGAAAAGTTAATCTGCGACTAGATTTTTTATGATTGAAAAATAGCTTTTAGTACAAAAAAAAAATATATCTCATATAAAATAATAAAAATACACATTTATTTAACATTTTTGATGAGCCTGGTACATGTTTGCAGGACAACCCTATTCCGGCTGCCTGGTGATATACACTAACGGGTTTGACTGTAGAGTCTTACGCACTCTCGTATTATCAAGTATGAAGCAGTCGTCCAAAAAACTTCGAATCGTGAACATGAGGGTGACAAGTTTTTTCTAGTAGCTAGCCGCGTCTCAGTTTGATATGCCCTAGATACAATGAGGTCAGCATAATAGAGTCAAGTCTATTCACATATTCAGATTTCTCTCTTGATTAAGTTTGTGTTGTCTATTATTTTCATTTTTAGTTATATTTGTGGAATTAGTTTTGTTTTCCAAATGTTTGTTTTCCCTCTTATAAGTTTTCACATTTTAGTATATGATGAGCCATATACTGGGTTGATTCTATATTAGAAGTTCCAAGTGAGTTAAGAGCAATGATATTTAACAACTATCTGACTTTGTAGAGCTTTAAAAATAACAGCTTAACGTTCTCTCAAACAGACGATAAACTAAGTTTTTTTCACTTTTCACGTGAATAAATCGAGTACTGTGTGATAGTGAATCGTGGAATCTATCATTTCAGAAACGAGCACACAATCACTGGGATACCCATGATATGTTATTCTATTTTGGTCGTTATTTCTGTTGATTATGACCATGCTTTTACCAGAATATTATTCCCCTTTAAATAAATACAGAGATAAAATATTACTGACAAAACAAAAACCACTTGGCAGAGATTGTTTTTTAATAATTGGATGAAGTATTTTGAGAAAGTGCAACGCTTTACAGGGATCGGTGTATAATCTGCATTCGTAAATTTTCAACTAAAACCTATTTTGACAAAACACTAAATCCAGCGGGATGAGCTGGCCGCTTTTAATTTACCAGGAGGGTGCCGTTATTTAAATTTCACGGCGATTAATTTTCACTGTAGCCGGGAGAATAATAAAATCATTTTTGGGCAGGCAGGCACTAGAGGCGGGGTGGGTTTTGGTTTTGTTTGCTTTGCTAAGGGGTGCGGTTGGAATGACAATTTATTAGAGAATTAGCGTTACTGGGCTGGTGTTAAAAGCCGGGTGGTGTTTATACGAGCGGGCGCAGGGGGGTGGCTTTATTAGCCTTGTTAGTGCCCATTATCTAATGAGTATTTAGCCCTGTTTGGCGACCCATACATCAAGTCTGCTGGCTTTTTAGACGCACACCTGGCCCGCCATTCCCCATTAGCGGACATCAATCACCGCCATTTTCACTGTCTCGCATCCACTTCAGCGGTCTGCGAAAATTCATCTTCAATATATTCATCACAGGCACTTCGACGACAAAGTGCTCCCTTCACGAGGTTTATAGCTCTGGTCAAGTGTAGTAAACCATCCATGATCTGTTCATTATCAAGGCTTTAAAATAAGAATATTGCTGTAATAACTAATACTATGGTGGCCTGATACTCTACTATGGTGGCCTGATACTCCTTCAGGTTATCAAAGTGTTCAAAACCAACATCAGTTGGTCTATTATACTCAGGCTTATTTGGAACATTGCTACTCTTTTAATATTCCTAATAAGTTCACCTACATGAGAGTTCACATGCTTTTTTTTACTAATTTCATTCTCAGATAACTTCAAAATAAATTCTGATGTTGAATTATAAAGAGTTATACACCGAGAAACGTACAATTACAATTCTTACAGCAGTGTTGTAAAAAAAAAAAATTGAGCTGTACTTATATAAAGCCAATAGTCTATCCAAGTAGAGAGTAAGCACCCTGCTTAGCTAGAGAGGAAACTGTTTGCTCAGGTATAGGGTAAGCACCCTGGTTAGCTAGACAGGAAACTGTTTGCTCAAGTAGAGAGTAAGCACCCTGCTTAGCTAGGGAGGAAACTGTTTGCTCAAGTAGAGAGCAAGCACCCTGCTTAGCTAGAGAGGAAACTGTTTGCTCAGATATAGGGTAAGCACCCTGGTTAGCTAGACAGGAAACTGTTTGCTCAAGTAGAGAGTAAGCACCCTGCTTAGCTAGAGAGGAAACTGCTCAGGTATAGGGTAAGCACCCTGGTTAGCTAGACAGGAAACTGTTTGCTCAAGTAGAGAGTAAGCACCCTGCTTAGCTAGAGAGGAAACTGTTTGCTCAAGTAGAGAGCAAGCACCCTGCTTAGCTAGAGAGGAAACTGTTTGCTTAAGTAGAGAGTAAGCGCCCTGCTTAGCTAGAAAGGAAACTGTTTGCTTAAGTAGAGAGTAAGCGCCCTGCTTAGCTAAAGAGGAAACTGTTTGCTTAAGTAGAGAGTAAGCGCCCTGCTTAGCTAAAGAGGAAACTGTTTGCTTAAGTAGAGAGTAAGCACCCTTCTTAGCTAGAGAGGAAACTGTTTGCTTAAGTAGAGAGTTAGCACCCTGCTTACCTAAAGAAGAAACTGTTTGCTCAAGTAGAGAGTAAGCACCCTGGTTAGCTAGAGAGGAAACTGTTTGCTCAAGTAGAGAGTAAGCACCTGGTTAGCTAGAGAGGAAACTGTTTACTCAAGTAGAGAGTAAGCACCCTGCTTACCTAAAGAGGAAACTGTTTGCTCCTGTAGAGGGTAAGCACCTTGGTTAGCTAGAGAGGAAATTATCTACTCAAGTAGAGGGCTAATAATCTTCTAAAGTACTGCAGTAATCCTTAAATACAGGGCAGGCACTCTGGTTTTAGCTTGAGCATTGGTCTTCATCTCTTAGTGATAACAATTGCAAAATATAAAAAAAGTAACTAAATCCAAATTCTTAGCAGCACAGAACTAGTAAACACCATATTGTTATATAAATCCTTTGTTTTTAGTGAATCTCTATTTTGGTCTTCCAACCGGTTTTTTGTACATGGGGTGAGTTTACTCTTTGTAAAACACACTTAATTCATAAAGGTATAAAATTGAACATATGACGGAAAATTACTGATATGGGAGAGAAAATTTTATAACAGATATAAAACTTGATAAAACTAATACCAGCAAGAGAACAAACCCACATTAGACACCTAGCCTCCGAAAAAATAGAGTACACTATAAAAAGCTTTAAACATACTGAAAATAAAAATACTATTAACAAGACGCTTAAAAGTATTGAAAAGAAACTTGAAAAAAAACCAATGGAACAGCTACTAAGATAGATAAAGGTAATGCAATAGTATTAATTTCTAAATGAGATAATATTAAAAAAAAATGGGGAAACTTATGGAAAAAAGAATATTGGTTAATTAAAAAATGATTCAACTAAACAATTCCAAAACGAAATGTAAAAAAATACCATAAAGTAATAAATCTGAATGAATCATATCATTTTATGAATATGACCCCATGTGCTTTCTTGATATATATTTATGGTATCAAGGATAATATAATAATAGTAACATTTTTTCTGATGTTATATTTTTTCTTTATTACTGTTTATTTTGATATTGAGTTTATTCGCAGCAAGTCATTTGCTGCTCTGATGAATTTTTCAGTAAGTTTTTGAATAGCATTCTCAGTATATTTCTTATTGATTATACCCATCATGAACTGAAATGAAAAATAAATATTGTATTTACAGTAAAATGAATTAAAGATTAAAAGTAGTAAATAAAGAATAAAAGTGATTTAAATTAATTTAAAATTATCGAATATGAGATTCAAAAGATACAACATGATTCCTCATTTATCAAGAAACTTTTCTTTGAAGATAAGATATCGAATGCTTTTCTTTCTTCGTATCATTATTTCAGCAAATCATTTCTTATTTTCGCTTCGCTTAATTCAAAGTATAGCCTTAGGCAGAATTAAATGACTCACTGTGTCTTCACTGTGTTGGGTGACGCTATGTTTTTTTTTTCTATTATTATTTTTTGAGTGGATGAAAGAGGAAAGAAGATTGGAAGGACTTAAGGTATTTTTGTTACTAAGAAGGAGTGTGATTCGTTATATTTTGTTAGGGGGTGGGTAGGGGGTGGGTTGGGCGTGAGGTGGCTGTGGTGGGTGGAGGGGGTGAGCTCTTGTCTTTATTTTCTTCATATATGTCAAAACAAAGAATGCCTCCTCTACCATTTTTCTTATTGATCCTTTTTTTATTACTCTGTTTCTTTCTATATTATTCTAAAAACAAATACAATTTCTTTATATATATATAAATGATCAAACCACAATAAGAAAATGGGAAAGATCTTAGTCTTGCTTTCCCATTTTCTTATTGTGGTTTGATCATTGATTGTTATTTCACGTGTTTATGTGAAATCTTTTTATATATAAATATAAATGAAGTTTTAAACCACAAGGTTTTCCTTTGGTTTAAAACTTCATTGACTGCATCACGTGTTTTTTTTTATGATCGCCATAAACTATTGTTACTTCTATAACGTTTTTATTAAGATAATGCGTGAGAAGAAGCAAGGAAAATATAAACCGAAGAGGGAGAGAGAGAGATTGAGAAACGAATGCTGGAATAATACAGAATAATTAACACTGATAGAGAAATAGATTAGAAAGATAAACTGAGAAAAGAAAGAAAAAGAGAGGGGAAAAAAGGAGTAATAAAAATCGTTTAAGAAAAAGTTTTATCATCCCTCTTTATCTCTTTATGGCTCTTATCATCAATATCACTCTATGAAACTAAAAAACATAATTTGTTATCATAAAACACAGAGAAAAAGAACGATGACATAGTGATGAACACGGAAAATGACAGAGAAGGCAGGAATACAACGAGAAAAGAGAAGAGAGAGAGAAAGAGAGAGAGAGAGAGAGGGTGAGAGAGAGGAGAGAGAGAGAGAGAGGAGAGAGAGAAAAAGAGAGGAGAGAGAGGAGAGAGAGAGAGGAGAGAGAGAGAGAGAGCGAGAGAAGAGAAAGAGAAATTGATGAAAAGCAGTGAAAAAAGAGGGTAATGATCGATGGTGGGTAGACTGGTATCTATCTTTTATCTCTATGTGTGTTGTTTCTATGTGGTATCTCTATGTGTTATCTCTACATGTTATTTCTATGAAATTAATATTATTTTATTCGTATTGAGGATGTTTTAATTAAATAAAGAGTAGTTTATTCTCATTGCTACTATTGAGACAAACTTTAACCCTTAGGGAAATGTATTAACAAGTAAGAAACATCCTTCATAAAATATCTTGTTATAAATTGTACTTCACGAAAAAAAAAAGTTGAATAAAAGTATGAAAAATGGTTTTTCTTTTAACTTACAAGATGAGCTCGAACTGAAATTTCAACTCGAATCTAAATTTAAGAAAAAAAAACAATTGGGAGAAATAAGGTAATCTGATTGACATTGGAGATATAGGTCGGTTTGGTATCAATAAAATTAATTTAGATTTTTACTACTATTATTATATGAATAAGTTATCTGGGAAAATAGATCCTGCGACTTCTATATCTGTTTATAGATCATTTGAAAGGTTTATGACAATGAATTGTCAATAGTAACGGCCATGTTGAAAAACCACTTTTCACTAGATGACCGAAGTTATGTAACATTCAATATGGTTTGCACTTGATTAGGTGATACTAAGTTCTTTAGGTGCCACACATTTATAGTTAAATAATTCAAAATACGTAGAGAAATTTCTTCCTTAGTAATTACTGACTAGTAATAGATTCAAGTTTCTTCCAATTAAAATAACTTTCTACTTTCTAAAAATGTTTGTTTAGATTTCAATATGTTGTATTGATACATCTCAAAACGTTAGACCAGCGCTTCTTATACTGTTGTAAGTACCCCAATCAATAGTTGCATGGGTAGTATGGTACATAAAACCACACAATTATTTACATCATTTACTATTTAGTCAGGTAATTTAAAATACTAAACAGTTTAAACAATTTTAAGTTGGATATATCATACAGGTTGTGTAGAAACCCTGAGGGTATCTAGAAAACTAGAAGAAGGGTAGAAATTTATATTAACTGGACCAAACTTCGAGAACAAAAGGGAAAAAGTAGTGTGGAATACACCTCGTCGAGGCAGCAAACCTTTCAATATGACAAAGTGTGGGCGTGGGATAGTAAATCATAGTGACTGCTTGAGGATTTACTGTTTTAAGGAATGTTGCGGTAGATAGGTGTTGAAGGGGAACACTGTGTTGGAGACGAGTGAGTTGTTTCTATGTCTGTTAATAGGGCATGTGAAGGGCTGAGAGCGCGGCCCTTATCCAGGCGACGAGATGTCCTTTAGGCTCGGCTTGTTTACGTTCCACTTAGCGCCCATTGTGATTTTAACCGCTCCGGCAATCAGTTGGCTTAGCAGGGGCCATTAGCTTCTTTTCAATGGGCAAACGGTTTTTGGGGAAGGCGTCAAGGGGATTAGAGTGCGGTCGTTAGTGCTGGATTGACGGATCATCCGAGGAATGGAGGTCTAGCCGACAAGGGTTTGCCACTTGCGGCCACTGTCCATGCACTTCTGCATTACCTGCCTTTTAAGCTCTTAATGCTTTCCACTCTCCTGCTTCCCCGGCCTCTTATCATTCTTTCAAAATACCATTCAATTTATAAAATCGTTTCTGCGAAAAACTACCTTAAGGCATCGTTTGAGTCCCTTAATTTTTACTAATATTTATACTAAAACTATTTTCCGGTGCTTCATCTGTTTTAATAATGGCAGACATACATACACTGTCTGAAGACAATCAGAATGTTAGTCTCAATGACTCATGCCAGCTTGTTTCTGTTATAGTATAACAGAAACGGACATAGAATAACGTTATAATAAAAACCAGTTAGGTTTCCCTGAATACCCACATGCATACCAACTCTTGTTATAATATATGAAAAACTGGACAACAATTCTCATAAAATTATCCAGGCAGATAATTATTCTAGTTCTACTATCTCATATAAATGTCATAATAAAAGCGGCTGAAACAATCCAGCTTCTACTATATAATAGAACTAATTAGGCTGAGAAATATGCAGCTACTACTATTTGATAGAACTAATTAGGCTGAGAAATATGCAGCTACTACTTTACGATAGAACTAATTAGGCTGAGAAATATGCAGCTACTACTATTTGATAGAACTAATTAGGCTGAGAAATATGCAGCTATATATGAGAGTACTAATTAGGCTGAGAAATACGCAGCTACTACTTTACGATAGAACTAATTAGGCTAAAAAATATGCGACTTCTACTGGCCAGGAACATTTCGGTTTCATTTTTATAGTATATAGGTTAGGTTAGGTTGCAGGGGCAGTCCCACAAAGGAACACACTTAGGCCGAGCATTGGCCCTTTGTGATACCACACAATGAAGATTGATTCTTCATCAACTTGAAGTGTCCCATTAAGACACTGGGAGTCTTAAATTTTGCCTTACTCAAGTGTCTTTAGAGTAGAGATCTTTAACGAGTACCTGACATCGTACAGGCTCGGGACCGACAGTCCTTCTCCGAGGGACGACGTGCTCAGATTTATTAACCTCCCGCATGAATAAATCGAGGGCCAGGTGGGGATCGAACCCCGGTTCTATCAGTTCAGAGGCGAGTACGTAACCACTGAGCTAACCTGACCCCTTTATAGTTTATAGCACATCCACAATTTTTTTTTTTGTGCGAGAACTCTCAGTAAATTTAAAAGTAGTAATAATTAAATCCAGATAAAAGCTACTGAAAAGACTCCCAGTACGTTTTTCTTAAGATTTCTACGAATAAAAATTTTTAAGATATATTACACAGTGGAAATCTTTTGAGAGAGTAATGTAATTTGTTGAGAAAGGTTGGTTTTTGAGGCCGGTAGAAGGAAAGCATGCGGTGAATTATGGGGTGTGGTTTCATCTGTTTGAACCTTAAGAAAGAATTTTGCAAAAAAAGGTTTATGTTAAAGATATTTTTCCTCTCTTTATTGAAGTCACTCGGGGTTAAAGGAGTTTGAGGGGGTGGGGGGTGGTGGGAGGTATTTGGTTAATGTAAGGGGCCAGTCGTTGAGCCATTGCATTAGGGATCTCCCTCTACCTTGTGCGATTTGAGGGATTTTCTGTCTTTTATTCTCACTCTTTACTTACCCTCAACATTCTATATATATATATATATATATATATATACATATATATACTGACACACAACCTAAAATTAGATAAAAGTAACTGATCCAATTGGGGAGGGCGCGGCCAATCGCGTTACTAGCAGAGTCCAGCCTTCCTGATCAGACAGACCTTCTAAATGTGTTCCACATTTTCCCTAAGCTATCTCACACTTCAATTCACTATCACACTTCCATAGATTTTATTTATTCAACTCTAACTAAAAAAATCTTTTCTTCATTCAATTCTATATTATATTAATTATCACTACACAATGTATTTAAACTCTATAATTTAAAAAAAAATTCAAATTGTGTATTAATTAATACTATTATATTATACCCTTATATTTTAGTTTCCATTTGCTGTTTTACTTAACTCACTCATACATTTCAATCGTTTTTCACCTTTGAAGTTTTAATTATGATAGTTCTCTGTGAGTGACAATTTCTGTATAAAATACACTATATTACATATATATATATATATATATTTGGGGAACAGTCCTTCATTTATACATGTGAGATTAAATTTTCTGCCCACTTTTGTCTTAATTAGTTTTTGGATTTCTTTTCCAAATCTCGAAGTCTTACTTTAATTTCTTTGGGAACTAGGTGTAATAACTCACCATATGTTTTGTTGTCCATTTTTTTATTTTTACCGACGTTTCGGTCTTCTTCGACCATCTACTGGGTGATTTTAGAACACATACTATTTTAAACTATTTAACATTTTTAACAAAAACTAAATTTTAACGCTAGACTAACATAACTATTGTTTACATTTATATTTTGTTAGTCGAGCGTTAAAATTTAGTTTTTGTTAAAAATGTTAAAAGTTTAAAATAGTATGTGTTCTAAAATCACCCAGTAGATGGTCGAAGAAGACTGAAACGTCGGTAAAAATAAAAAAATGGACAACAAAACATATGGTGAGTTATTACACCTAGTTCCCAAAGAAATTAAAGTAAGACTTCGAGATCTGGAAAAGAAATCCAAAAAACTAATTAAGACAAAAGTGGGCAGAAAATTTAATCTCACATATATATATATATATATATATATATAATTCAAAATACGATTATTGAGGATTAGGGTCCAAAGATGAACTACTCTTTATTGTAAGCCGACGTTTCGCCGAAGATTTTTCGGCATTCTTAAAGGTTCTTTTAAAGGAAAAAACTGTATTGGTAAAAAAAAACCTTGAAGTTTTAAGTACAAAAAAACTTGTTGGCCGAACAATCTTCAGAAAAACGTCTATTTAAAATCAAGAAGAGTTAGTCTTTGTACTTTAATCCTCAAGAAACCTGTATTGAATTTTAATAATCAGGGGTTGAAAGTTATATATATAGAGTTCTTCTCTTGAAGACGACCTCTATAATGGTCGAAATATTAAAAAATGAGAACTAATAGTTACGTTTCTTACCAGTCCTCACAGATTATTTTAAGTTATATATATATATATATATATATATATATATATATATATATATATATATACAAAAATAAAGTTTATCGAGTCTCGGTCGGTTCTTCAGGTTCAAATTAAACTCTGATTGCCAACGTTTCGGTCTTTATTTAAAACCTTTTTCATAGGCAGAAGTATAAATTTTGAAACAGAAAAACTAAGTATTACATTACAAATTATTTTACAAAGAAAAATAGTATATGGATTTTAACAACAACTGTAGTCTGAATGAACATGTCTATTCTGAACTGTAGTCTGTTCATTCAGACTACAGTTGTTAAAATCCACATACTATTTTTCTTTGTTAAATAACTTATAATGTAATACTTAGTTTTTTTGTTTCAAAATTTATACTTCTGCCTATGAAAAAGGGTTTTAAAGGTGTTTAAAGATAGAAGAAGTAAAAGCAGAAGTAGTAAGAATACTCTCCCCGTTAACCATTTTCAAGAATTCATTAAAGTTTTAAATAAATTTTCTGGTAAACTGGTGTATTCTGTTCAAAATTTACGTGAGAAAAGTGGAAAGATTATATAGAAAATGTGTAAAACTTGAAATTGGCATTAGTTTCCATAGAACTTGTATAAATGAAGGCCTGCTCCCCAAATTTAATATATGTATAAAAAGATTTCACATAAACACCTGAAATAACAATCACTGATAAACCACAATATGAAATGGGAAAACAAGACTAAGGTCATTCAACCGTAACTAGCGGTTATTATTTCAGTTCGAACGCCAAGTCAGTCGTTATCAGCCTTTGGAGAATTCACTTCTTTTCCTGAAGACGAGGACATCGAAATATAGTAGTGAGTTCAGTGGTTTCCTTTCTATGTGTTCTTTTTTAAATTCTAGTTTATATATATATAAATAAAGTCAGTTGGGTTTTTGACTCTGACGAAGACCGCTTGTTACGGTTAAAAGATCTTAGTCTTGTTTTCCCATTTCTTATTGTGGTTTGATCATTCATATATATATATATATATATATATATATATATATATATATATATATTAGTATAAGTTGGCAGAAAATCTTCTTGGCAGCAAATCAGCATATATAGTTGATATCTATTAAAGTGTTTCAAAAAAAACTTATATAATGTTCTTTGGACAACTTATTTGGGAATTACAGCCTTCTATTTGTAAGACTGTCAGCAGACTGGAACAGCTTAGTTTGAAAGTCGTTAATGCCGAAGCTGCGATACATTTCAAAAAAAAAAAAAAATATATATATATATCTGTGTGTGTATTTAAGAGTGTACAAGTAATTAGAAGGGTGGAAAGGTTCTTTTAAGACTACTCTATTTTAACAGCAGAAAAGTCAACAATCTCTTCAGTACAGATTCTAAAAGCTAGCATGAACATCTCCTTGAATAGAGATCTTTTAATATAGAAGTGAGATGAAAAGAAAAATAATTAATAATAGAAGCCATATGAGTGGGCTTGCTATAAACACTGAAGTCCAAACACCCTCCTGCCTTTCCGAAAGAAAAAACATCTCAAAAGGGCAAAGTTCCTTCATTTTTAGTCTCAAAAGTAAATTTTATGCTGAGATTTAGGTCATTGAAGTTACCAAGAACTGCGTTGACATTTTCTTTCTCTGTCCACATACTAAGGACATCAGTAACATTATACACATTAACCATTAAATTCGTGGGGGCATAATATTACTCATATCGCTTTTGAACTTAAATATTACTGTTATATACATTCATTTAAAAAACTCCTTACAAATATTGCTAAATATGGGAGAATATATGAACAAATTTGAGTGCCTGATCCCAAAATAGACACACACACACACACACACACACACACACACACATATATATATATATATATATATAAAGATTTCGCATAAACACATGAAACAACAATCAATGATTAAACCACAATAAGAATGGGAAAACAAGACTAAGATCTTTCAACCGTAACAAGTGGTCTTCGTCAGAGTCAAAAACCCAACTGAACACTAAACACTTATTGTGGTTTAATCATTGATATATATATATATATATATATATATAGTTCAATGTACAAAAAGAAACCAAGCGCACTAGTTCAGAGACGATTGAAGACCGGTTTCCCTCTCTTATTTCTCCTGAAGACTGTTCAAACCAAAAATTAGAAACTGTAAGTGTGTGATTTTAATTTCTTTATGTTTCTTTTTGTATACTAAACTATATTTGTCCTTTTCGGAAAGTATTTCTAACGAAAAAGTGTATATATATAAAGATTTCACATAAACACGTGAAATAACAATCAATGTTCACAATACGAAATGAAAAAAAAAAGACTAAGATCCTTCAACTATAATAAGTGGTCCTCGTCAGAGTCAAAACCCAAATAAAAAAAACCCAACTCCTTTAGTTGGTTTCTTTTTAGTTGGGTTTTTGACTCTGACGAAGACCGGTTGTTTCGTTTGAAAGATGTTAGTTTTTTACGGATTTCTTATTATGGTTTGAACATTGATATATATATAATACTAGTTTATTTAGTAAACAATAGTTGATGATTCATTGTTTACATCTGTTTAATTTGTGTATGTGTATTCTGTATAAGAAAAGGGATGACAATATGAGTGCTTGTGTATGAGTATGCGGTATGAAGAGAGAGAGAGAGAGAGAGAGAGAGAGAGAGAGAGAGAGAGAGAGTGTTATTTGTTTGAAGAGAGGAAGAGAAAGAAAAACATGTGCTTGTAAGAAGAGGATAGTATGAAAAGAAGAGATAAGTGAGAGGGAAGAGAGTGTGTAGGAGTGAGATAGAATTTATGGTAATTCAGACTGATTTAATGAGAATGTATACAAAAAAGAAAAACTACAGATTGCATACATTTTAATACAGGACGACAGAGTGGTTGACATATGTATATATGAGACTAAGGGAACGAGTGACTCACTCGATAGACTCAAATTGTCGAGAGTTGCAAAACTATACAGCATTCAAGCAAAACTGTGACCCTTTAAGCGCCCATTAGATTAATATTTAATTTTGAGGTTTGTGGCTGTGACCTCACCTGGGACATGTAACATTTGAGGTGTATAAAAGCCTGTATAGTTGATGTTATGGGTCAGCCAGCAGCTTTGTTCACATAAATAATGCATGTCTATACTCAGTCACAACTCCCCTGTCCATTTAACCATGCTTTTGTCTCTCTTTATATTCTATTTCATTCATTTGTTTTATTTCCATAGCTTTTTTTTCTACATATTTTCTTAGAATTTTAGTTTTATAAAATTTGCTTTATTAGGAATAAAAATCTTCACCAAGATGGCATATAACATTTTCCAGAAAAAAATATAATTATACAGTTTTGGTTTTTTTTTGTATCTTTATTCATAAATGAATTTGGAATAAATTTTCCTAGTTAATCAATTCACAGTTATACGACTCAGAATTGGAAGCAGTGAATTATGGAGTTACCTCTATTATTATGTGAAAATGGAACGGCAACCAACTTGAATGAAATAAACCTAAGGTAAACGGTGACCATAATAAGGTAGCATTGTTATACAGCAATGTCGAAAAGATTTCTTGGTCAGATCTGGCAGAAGACTTCCGAAGAAGGCAAGATCAATTGAGAATCGTGTCGATAGTGAGGAAGAAGCGAATTGCATATGAAATCAAAGATATATCTGTGAATATATCTTTAATTAAACTATAAATAATTAATATACAAATTTTGATTAAAAAACTGGAGATAAAACAGTAAAAAAACAGTAGTATATTTAAAAAAATGTAAAAAAAAAATTATAATAATTAGCTATAGCAATTTGATTTTTATTACTTGCCTAAACCTAATAAGCATATATCAAATTACATTCCATTGTGCAAGTACTTAATAATAGTTAGCCATAGCAATTTCATTTGTATTAATTATCTAAACATAATAAGCATATATCTAATTACATTCCACTGTGCAAGTACTTGATAAGAATTAGCCATAGCAATTTCATTTTTATTAATTATCTAAACATAATAAGAAAATATCTAATTAGATTCCATTGTGCAAGTACTTAATAATAATTAGCCATAGCAATTTCATTTGTATTAATTATCTAAACATAATAAGCATATATCTAATTACATTCCATTGTGCAAGTACTTGATAAGAATTAGCCATAGCAATTTCATTTTTATTAATTATCTAAACATAATAAGCAAATATCTAATTAGATTCCATTGTGCAAGTACTTAATAATAATTAGCCATAGCAATTTCATTTTTAGTAATTATCTAAACATAATAAGCATATATCTAATTACATTCCACTGTGCAAGTACTTAATAATAATTAGCCATAGCAATTTCATTTTTATTAATTATCTAAACATAATAAGCAAATATCTAATTAGATTCCATTGTGCAAGTACTTGATAAGAATTAGCCATAGCAATTTCATTTTTATTAATTATCTAAACTAATAAGCAGATATCTAATTACATTCCATTGTGCAAGTACTTAATAATAATTAGCCATAGCAATTTCATTTGTATTAATTGTCTAACTATTTGTAACTTGTTTCCATTGTGCGAGTAATTAATTCTATTTAATCATCAGGAAGCATTAATACAAATTACATTTGGATTTATAGCTTGAAAATGAACAAGAAATTAAAACTAGTCAATTGTGCAGGAATTACTGGAAATTATTAGTTAATTATAGGAGTTCTATTTGGATTAATTACTAAAAAAAATATCAATTAGTTCAATAAAAGCTTATATGAAACTTGATTTAATCGTGCGAGTAATTACCAATAAATCATATTTGGTTGTAATTTTGATTTGGGTTAATTATTAGTGGAGACGTTTAAAGAGACTATCCTTCCAGAGAGAAGATTAGAGATTTAATGTAATATAGATTTGGGAAGTTGGGCTTTGTAAATTCAGCAATGCTTATACTAAGTTAATAGAGCGGGTTGATTCGAATTAAGCAGGTTGGTCCCACTGGGGAATGAAAGGTGGCCGTGTCTCTAAAGAGAGAAGCTTTGGTGTAGATGGTTTGAGGGAGTTTGAGTGTTAAGTGAGCCTGAGAGAGAGAGAGTGAGAGAGAGCAAGTGAGAGAGACTCGACAATATGAAAGTCACTCCGCTAAAAGCTCCAAGTGGCATCTAATATATTCACAAACATGTTTTCACAATTACACTGTACCAACTCTATCCAGACTCTAACCTGCCTCTAATTAGTGTTTATGTTCCCTTAATACCCTCCACCCACTTCAACTCACCCCTACTGCTACCTTAATTATCTAACACAACCCCTTTTTACTAAACAAACCTTCCCTAATTTCCATCCAATACAAAAACCCGATGTATTTCTAACTCAAACTGTTCTAAAACTGATGATAATATTCAAATAAGTAGTAATAAAATTTTAGTTCCTTAAGATTTAATATAACTTGGCAAATATTTCAGCCATCTTCAAACTATAACCTCAAAAAATTGATATACAAATGTTAACTGAAAATTTATTTACGTAATTTTACCTCGTAAAATAATGTAGCATAAAACAGAATCTAATAACAAAATAATAAAAAGAAACTAAATTAAATCTACTTAAAAACAAATCTTAGAAAACAATACATGAAAAAAAAACTTTAAATTAGACTTTTCCAAAAATTTTGACCTTGCGAAGCATGGATTAACAAAAAATTTATGACTGACAAACTTATTATGGGAAAATACTTATAAAATTTGAAATTTTAGAGTTTTAAGAACTTCAGAAACATTAAACTGTTAAAGCGGTAATATTTTTGTTTTGATATTAATTTTTTTTTTGCTTAAATTCATATAGGCAAAAAATTATTATTACTAATATTTTTCTGATGGTGATATTAATGGTGAAAGAAGGAAATTGTAGAAGTTTTTATTTTAAAATGAATTCTTAAAACATAAAACAAAACATAAGGTTTTAGGAAAGGAATTTATGAAAGGAAAATATATCAATTTTTTTTGTAGGTTGTTGTCATTTTAAGCAAAAACTAAGAAGATTACGAGAATGAAAATTCAAAAGTAACATTGAGTTTTGATGTCTACCATCTCACTCACTCTTTGTTTCTCTTTTGCTGACTATCTATCTCTTGTTTGGTAAACATTTAATATTTACTTTTCAATTCAAAATATCAAATTTTGAACAATGTATGAAATTTGTAAACTGTATGAAAATGTCTTATATATTCATATCTTAAATATGCTGGTTAGCCTAGAAGATTAGACGTTAGCCCAGTAACAAAAGTACTTCAGTGGTATGTTTGGAAAGGAAAGTGTATACTTTGCAAGTGGTATAGGTACTTAGTAATGCCAGAAATGAGTGAAAGACTCCGGCTGGTAATCGGCTCTCTAGACGACAAAAGGCTGAGGTTTTCTCTGTTGAAGACCACTCTGGTGGAAAGACAAGGCTGACCGCAGCCTGCCCACTCACTCTCTCTCTCTCTCTTCACACACCTGGACCTTTTGTCCACCTTTCCTTCTTTTTTGCATAATTCCACTTCTAAAGGCATTACCAAGGGATTAAAGCCACTCGAGAATATTAATATCTACACCAGTTTTTCACAAGTTTCACATTTCAATGATCTTTTAAAGAGAACCAAACATAGATTTTGGACACAACTTCCGTCACCTTTTCCAATAATAACTAATCTCGTGAGGCTTAAACCTTAAACATATTTCTATAGAATACCATTATTGTTTGGAAATTAAATATGAAATGTAAACCTTCTTTATAATAAATACTGAAGTATTTACTCATTCTTTGAACATAGCTATAAATTTTTGTAATTAATACAATTGTATATAGTATATAATTCTATATAATTTCTATATTTTATAACATATAATGCGTAATTGTATACTGAATTATACATTCTATATTACGAAAGAAATTAACCATTTATACAACAAAATTGCAATCAAGATGCAAAGTCAATGAGCAAAACTTCCAAATCTCACTCCAACTCCGAATAAAATGATCCTTAATCACAACTGGTACGAAACCAGCTGTAATCATGAAACACCGATTCACGATGCAAGATGGACTTTTATAATAATTTTATGTTTATGAACCTCAGTGGTACTAACAATTTGCATGATATAAACATTATTCCAAATCCGTAAGTTTTATCATATTCAAATCAGTTGACTCGAGATTTATAATTTCAAAAATTGTCAAATCTAATACCTCCAAATCCGTAAAGTAAATGTATCTCATATATGTCTAAAATACATGTTAAGATATATCAATTTGAAAAGAAAGGTGAATTTCGATACAGTGATTAACCAATAAATATATCTATATATAAAGATTTTACATAAACACGTGAAATAACAATCAATGATCAAACCACAACACGAAATGGGAAAACAAGACTAAGATCATTCAACCGTAACAAGCGGTCTTCGTCAGAGTCAAAAACCCAACTTTTTGGGTTATTGTCAGAGTTGGGTTTTTGACTCTGACGAAGACCGCTTGTTACGGTTGAAATAACTTAGTCTTGTTTTTCCATTTCTTATTGTGGTTTTGATCATTGATATATATATATATATATATAAAAAGATTTCACATAAACACGTGAAACAACAATCAATGATAAACCACAATAAGAAAAACAAGACTAAGATCTTTCAACCGTAACAAGCAGTCTTCGTCAGAGTCGAAAACCCAACGTTTTGGTTTTTGACCAAACGTTGGGTTTTTGACTCTGACGAAGACCGCTTGTTACGGTTGAAAGATCTTAGTCTTGTTTTCCCATTTCTTATTGTGGTTTTATCATATATATATATATATATATATATATATATATATATATATATATATATGTTAAAGTTAAATCCGCAGTAATATTTGAGTATTTAAGATCTTTTAAGCAAAACAGCTGTTTTGTTCGAAACGAGTTTACGTTGAACGCTCGAACTAAGAAACATTAGTGTTTTTGTGTAAAACATTAATCCCATTTCTGATTTCCTTAGTGTGGTTTGGACGTTGATTTCTATTTCACACGTTTATTGCGAAATATTGTTATATAACAGTATTTTTGCATTTACGAAAAAGATAAACTGGTATTTTAATATTAAGTTTTCATTGTCTTGCACTTATACTGTTAACATCGTTTGTTAACAGTATCGTTTGTTCAAAAGTAATGCATGCGTTTTATTTTTTTTTATTCAATCTTACCTACATAAGTTCTTAAACTGTACTAGTTCAACTGTAGAGTTAAAGTTTGATTTTGACAGACAAAACACTTTCTCTAGGTGTTTTAAGTGGTGCTAAATTATTCACAATTTTTATCACTGCATACATTATAATAATTCATTTATGTTTACGAGTATATGCATAAGAAAAATGCATTATTACAAATTTTAGATTTATTCAATTTTAAAGGAATTATTCAATACCAGTTTAAACACTTAGAGAAATAACAATTATTGGAATTAGAACTATTAACTTTTACATTACTTTAAGTCTAACGATATTAACAGTACTAAAACTTTCATTAAAACGGTGTTAATAAAACCTTATGTGGACATAGAAACATCACTGTAATCTCGTGACAATCCAAAGTAAACATTGAAACAATTTATTTTTAATCATCTCAAATGTTTGATAATTGTATATTATAGTAAGGTTTATTTAATAAAATTAATTGCAGTTAATTTAATACACATCTCTAAATATCATTAACATGTAATATACCACTTCTGTAATTAATTGAACTCTGATCAATTTTAGCGTATAACATTTCCAATGTTCTTTATTTAAGTCTTTTCATTTATCTCAAATTAAGAGTGTGCCATTCAGTCAATGTGTGACATTATTTTTATTTCTTCATGTTCAATTAGAATGCTGGTATAATCTCTCTTTTAAAAATGGCCTCTTGAGCAAATAAAGTTGCCAGATCTCACTGTGGGGCCAAAAAAGGCTTAAAAGAGACAGGCGTAAACTGAAAAAAGAAAAATAGGAGTTTGAAACGGAACTCTCAAAGCAGTGCGTAACTTAGCGTCCTTTCTACCCGCAGACACCAGCACAAGATCCAGAATCCCAAGGAAGCAGCTAAAGTCGCTGTTGTCCTACACAGTGAGAAAGAAGTCTTGAAAAAGAAGGCACTAGCCGCATGAGGCAAAAGGACGGGCAATCCCACAGACCAGGGCATGCTGAGCTGACCTCACCCGTGAACTATGGCAAAGAAACCGACCACTCACGATGGTCTGCAAGAGTAGTCTTGAAAAAGAAGGCACTAGCCGCATGAGGCAAAAGGACGGGCAATCCCACAGACCAGGGCATGGTGAGCTGACCTCACCCGTGAACTATGGCCAAGAAACCGACCACTCACGATGGCCTGCAAGAGAAGTCTTTTAAAAGACAGAGATTATCCACTTCTGACTAATAAGGACTGCCACCCACGCCAGCGCGCGAACTAGTGTACTTTCCACCTCCGGATGACGACCTTAGCTAAACATCCGCCCAGTTATGCTTTTCTTCGTTCATGTCATGAGGGAACAACCTCCTAGTCATTTAAGCTCCCCCCCCCCCCCCCCCCCCAATCACAACGTAAATTTGAAGGCATGTCGGTAGGGGGGGGGGGGTATCTATAACGATTTTTTCAGTTATGATAAACTTAAAGTCGTTGATCTAAAATCTAGAACAATACTCTCGTACCCACGCCTCTGTAGACGATGCAAGTGACCTTATCGTCTAAGCCACCAAGACATAATTTTGATAAATATCACATAATTATTTTTAAAAAATATGATCTTGATATAAATGAGTCAGTAATTATGAAAAAAAAAAGGAAAAGTTAATTAAGTTAAAATTAAGACAAAGAGAAACAAATATAATGATATGACTAAGAAGTAGAGTTTTTTTTATTTTAGTTTAAAAAAAACGTCTACTGTTGAATGGCTCGGTCAAGAAGCTAGCCGACTTGTATTGGGGATCTGAGCTGACTAATTAGATCTCCATCAGCAGGGACTGTTAGAACAGATTAGCCCTGCTGGCAACAGCAGACAGGCCTCTTGCAAAAGGCCCTCTCTGTCTCCTCCTTGTCTCCTACAAACCATCTCTTTAACTCTTGACAATTTTAACTAAGTTAATTAACGACGCTTGCTGAATTTGTCTTATCCCTTTTTCTTCTGCATTTCTTATTCCTAAGTAATTACTTTTCATTAATTCATAAATTAATTTCATTCAAGATTTAAAAAACAAAACATTGATGATAATTTTAATTTTAACAACCAGTAAACATCAAGTTTGATAATCTCTATTAAATTAAATCTTTAATCTTTTCTTTACCATGTTTGTTCATTTCACTCTCGATATATAATTAACATAATTAAAACAACTATAAACAATGAATAATTGCTTAAAGTAGTAATTATTTAAACATATGAATGCATTATGATTATATTTGAATTAATCCTTTCCAATCAAATTTGTGACTAACTTTACTAATTACTGGTAACTAGCAGCTTCTTTCAGTCAATAAATAATTAGAATATAAAACAAATCTGGAGTTGCCTACACTCAACTTTTCTGTAAGTAAATAATATCAAATGTATGGGTATATAATATCCCATTTAGACATAATATAAATGTCTAAATTGGAGATCTTTATTTTTCTCTCATTCCTGGAAGTACTCGTAGTACAGATAGTGATTCAACCAGTTATCTAGCATATACATTTATTTCTGTATACCACACATCTTATGCATATAATATCATTGGTATTAACCTGTTTTGATTCACCGGATTTCCCAAGCCTTCCGGCTACCACACCGTAATCATTGGTATTAACCAAAACTTTAATAACACTTTTGTAAAGCCAATGTTAAGATTTCTTGTTACAAAATAATCTCCCTCAGGAGAAAATGACTTTTGTCTCTATATCCAGTGGATCTCATAAATGGTCATCCGTAACAATACCTCGCCAGTAGATCTGTTACATTTAATAGCGTTTATATGACCTCCTTCTACATTGAAACTTTAAACCAATTCTTTTCCTTTAAGACTTCTAAATATCCGTATTTTGTCTGAAAAATGTCAGAAATATGTAATAAAAAATATCAGTGTCATCGAATAACCGAAAAATTATCATAAAATTAGTATATTAAGTTTTAAGTAAGTATTAGTATACATATACTATTATATATGTATAATAGTACTTTAATATACTATTATGTATACAAATTATATTTGTATATAATAGTTATATTATTATATTATTATACAAATTATAATATTATATATTATTAGTATACAAAACTATGGAGTCCATCCCTCATAATTCAATATTACCCAAAGTTAATAAGATTCATAAGCATAAGAACGTCTACATCTAATATTAAGTTTTGTTCAAGGGTTCAACATATATAGATTTATTAGAGCATTTTGTCAAAGAAATACATGGTACCATGGAGAGCATCAGAATTCATATGTTTCATTGGCGTTGACTTTTTGCATGAAAGAATTTTATTCTTCTTAAATCTCATATTAAGTCATTAAATCATTAAAATTTTTTTTTATTTAACATCTTATTTAAAACATTTTCTCTTATTAAATTTCTTTCAGTTGATTTACTTCAGTTGAAAAAATTTTAATTTAAATAAGTTTCAGTTTAAGCAATTTAAATAACTGTAAACAAATACGACAATTTTAGCAGATGATCCATTACTCCAAGATGAAAGTTCAGTTTCAACAGCTTTATTACTCTTTTGGTAATTGAAATTTTACGATTTATTTTATGGATTGCTAATTTTTTTCTCAATTCTTTGAAAAATTTTATTGCTCTTAAAACGGCGTTCAGCGATAAGAAAACATATTCTAAAAACATATAGTTGACCTTAACGCCTTTTTGGTTCAAGTAATTTTGAAATGTTTACCTCTACTCGTCCCTCACATAATGCTCTATTTCTAGGCATAATTTTATTTTGATTCCATCAAATGGTATGGCTTGCACCATCTTCATAAGCTTTTAGATTGAATCATCAGTCATTATTTTTACATTTTATCGTAAAAAAAATTTCCTATTGTTTTAAATATCTGAAGATTTATACAGTTATTGTTTTTGTAGCTTCAATGATATCCCAAGATTTCAAGACTCTGGAATTAATAGTTTAGAAGGAAAAAATATGTATGTTATTTATAGGTATGTTGATTTATTCTGTTTTAAATAAATAATCATACTATCCTCAGTAGTACTAACAATATGCATGAACTGCTCAATAGTTCTGAAGTGATATTACGGATAACTTTTGGGGGGGGGGGGGGGGGGGGGGGTGAAATGCATTTAAGCACGTAGTGCTCGGCTGCTAGTTAAGCCAGAGTGTGTTACTGATAATTACAATTCTATTGCATTACGCGACTTACAACGACCCATACTTACGACGTAACTAGCCAGTGCAAAGACATTAGTCATGCTAAAATATACGTACATAGCGGTATAGAGAAAGTGAGAGAGATGATACGTCTAAAATACCATATTAAAATAATAAACTAAGATAAAAAGATACTATACATGTATAAAACTGATAAAGAAATAAATTTCTTGTGTATAATAGAATTGAATAGTAAAAGTTACTTAAAAATGCAACAAACTAATATATAGAATCCTGAAATAAAAACGTTAAAGAGGTAACCGATACAAAATGTCAGTTATATTGTATAGGATTTAATGATTCGAACGTCGAAACCGAACTCCTTCGTAAGTTGGATACCACCTGTAATAATTTTTTTTTTTGAGGTGAAATGCATTTACGCACGTTATGCTGGGCTCTCAATTATTATTAATGATGATAATATTAATAATAAATAAATATAATTATAAATAATTTGGTGAAAGCTCCAAATGAGTGGGATTTTCCATTCGAATGAATAGCATCTAATTTCAGCGAAAAGCTAATGACTGTGCAAGTAATTTTCGATTCCAAATCTTTTGAGAAGACAGATGTTTTGGGATCCAAACTGCTACGACATCTAATCTTGTCCCTTTTAGAGAGAGCTTTCCACTTGTCAAGAACTGCCCCCCTCCTTTCAAATACTGTTGAAATTTTAATTAGCCTTGGCTGTTTTTAGGGATAGTGGTTTTACTAGCGAATCAGAGAAGAGTCTCTGTTCAGTTGAGAGAAGGAAGAGAGAGTGAGAGAGCAAATGGTGGGGGGGGGGGGCGAGGCTTTAATTTGGATGGATTTTAATGGTCAAGAGATTTGGGGCCAGATCAAACAGAAATGCCTCTGAGCAAGCGCTAATCAAACTCAAGAAGACCCAAGACATCCCCCCTCCCGCCCTATTTGTCCCATTCACCCTTTTCTAAGAAATATAACCCCTTTTAATTCACCCTTAAAAGTGTTCTTTTAATAAAAAAAAAGAGCTCTATTCAAAGTTTCCCCAGTTAAGGCAGTTTTTTGTCTCCACACTCTTCAAGCCAGAGTCAAGCTCAAAGAATGCCGTACTTTGGCTCAGTCTTGCTAATTTATAATTTGGACATTTCCCTTAAAATTGTTGATGAATAACATTTAAAGATTTGTCTCATGTTTCATATATATCCTATTTTATGATTTTTAGTTAATGACTATATTCATCACAATATTACTTTATTTCATCTCTCTACAAACTATAATGATAAAGCAAAGGAACAATTTCCAAATTTAAACAGATATAATTGAAAAATATCTGAATCGATTGTTAAGATTATTTTGATATGTCTTGGTGTAATACATAAAACACACAGTCATACACACACACGTATAATATATATATATATATATATATATATATATATATATATTGTTATTTCACATGTTTATGTGAAATCTTTATATATCATATATATATATATATATATATATATATATTGATTGTTATTTCACGTATTTATGTAAAATCTTTATATATATATATATATATTGTTGAAATGTACCGCAGCTTCGGCATTTACGACTTTCAAACTAATCTGTTCCAGTCTCCTGACAGTCTTATGAATGGAAGGTGGTAATTCCCAGATAAGTTGACCGCAATGGCGAAGCTGCGGTACATTTCAACAAAATATGCCTCCAAGAAGATTTGCTGCCGTTCTATACTAATATATATAATATATATATATATATATATATATATTATAATCTAGGAGGTGTCAGAGCTTATTTTTCTTCATTCTGATTCTTCCTACGACATTTTGTCTCATATACATATCTTAGGTGTTGCTGGTCTGAATACTGGGCGGTGACTGAGTGTCGGCTTGGCGAGTAGCTGGTGGTTGGTCACCTAGTAGCTGCAGTGTGCGTGAAACCCCCGTGTGTTGACGATTAATTAATGGGTTGTGCTTCATGATTTTCATGGCTTCATATATTTGCAGTCTGGCTGGATCATTAATTTTCTTTAAAATGATGGTGTTTTGAACAAGGTCCTGGCGGGTGAGTTTTCTTCCATGTTCCTCGGAGGTGTGTCTAGCGATGGCTCCTGCTTGCAAGTGCATTGTCAGTCGTCGTGAGAGTGTGGTCGATGTCATACCGATATATTTTGAATTGTCTAGGAGCTCACAATCTCCGATATTGCAGTTATATTCGTATATGACATTGGCCTTTTGTATCTCCGGGATGACTGCATCTGGGCTATTTTTCATTATCAAGTTAGCGGTGGTTCTACTTTTATAATAAATATGGACTTGAAGACGTTCATTTTCGTTTTTACATTTAACATTCCTGCGGATAATTTGTTTCAACACTCTCTCGTCTTCTTTATACGCCTCTGTGTATTGATTCTTATAGTACACCTTATGGACTGTGCTACTTCGGTCGATTGTTTGATTAGCATTGTTGGACCGGGTTTTGAGGTAGGCGTTAACTACTTTATCAAAAGAGGTGTTGCTATAGCCGTTATTGATAAATGTTTGCCTTAATTGAGAGATTCTTTCATGAAACAACTGCCATGATGAAGAGGTCTTGTATGTCCTATGTACTAGAGCATGAATTGTTCCTAATTTGTAGCGTTCGGGGCACTCACTTTTTTCGTTAATATATATTCCTTGGTCCGTTGGCTTTTGATATACAGATGTGATATAACTTGAAAAAAACACCATCATTTTAAAGAAAATTAATGATCCAGCCAGACTGCAAATATATGAAGCCATGAAAATCATGAAGCACAACCCATTAATTAATCGTCAACACACGGGGGTTTCACGCACACTGCAGCTACTAGGTGACCAACCACCAGCTACTCGCCAAGCCGACACTCAGTCACCGCCCAGTATTCAGACCAGCAACACCTAAGATATGTATATGAGACAAAATGTCGTAGGAAGAATCAGAATGAAGAAAAATAAGCTCTGACACCTCCTAGATTATATAAAGAAGAGTAAATAAATAATTTAATATATATACATATATATATATATATATATATATATAGTTCATATATATATATATATATATATAGTTCACACATAAAGAGAAAACAAATAAAAACACACACAAAAAAGACTCACAGCGATATTTCGACATATCCAACTTAATAATTCTTGTCGAATTTTAAAACCAGGTCGATTAGCCAGGTAGTAGGTGAGTCCAACCTACCTACCTTAATCCCCCATAACACCCCGTCATCCAGGGCGATGTTCTGTGAACATTCCAATAGTAATTCATATATATATATATATATTATATATATATATATATATATATATATATATTTATATATATATATATATATAGTCGTTGTCTGCCTGCGGAGCGACTCGTTTCTATCTTCCTGATGACGAGGACATCGAAATATAGTAGTGAGTTTCTGTTTCTTTTCTGAGTGTTCATTTGTCAATATAGTTTATATATATATAAACAAGCAATCCTACTATTATTCTCATTATTGTGCTGATGATGAATGTGGTACATTCGAAACAGGTCAACTAGCAATATTGGTGATAAGCTTTATAGTTTTAATGAAGAAACGAGGAAGGAACTCCAGAATCTGGAGAAATTGTGTAAGAAACATATACAAGCCAAATATAGGGCGTTATTTAACAATATATATTATATATATATATATATATATATATATATATATATGTGTGTGTGTGTGTGTGTGTGTGTGTGTGTTGTGATTGAATTTACGGCCTATTGCTTTTTTAATTAATTTTTTGGATAATTTTTCCAAAGCCCTTAAGAATCTTTTAAATTCACGAGGAACTAGGTACATATCTATACATATACATATGTACATATCTATAGTTTTGCCATATCATGAGTCATTGCACCCCCTTCCAAGATTAGCCAAACAACTTGATTTTAATATAGTATTTTCTAATCATAATAATGTGGGTAATATGTTAAGAAAAAACTCTGCGAATTGGAGTCTGGTGGTATTTGTAAAATTCCGTGCAAAAATTGCCACACAATTTATATTGGTCAAACTGGTAAATCATTAAAGACACGTGTAAAACAACACCAATACAACGTAAGTAGACAGGAAAAAAGTAGTGCCTTATTCTTACATATACAAAATGAAAATCATCATATTCATCATATTGAGTGTCCAAAATTTTGCCTAATTCAGGTGTATTTTGAGTAGCACCTTTAAAGAGTACATGACATAATGGAGGCTTGGTACCAACGGCTTAACGTCCTCTCCGAGGGATGATGTGTTGATATTTATTCATTTGAATAAATTGAGTAGCAGAGTGGGTATTGAACCTTGGATTTACCTGTCTAGAGGCGAGAACGTTGCTACTGTGCTGACCTGGCCCCCACGATACAGGAATGCTAAAACAGATATACAGTCTTTTAAAGTTAAAAAAGTTAAAAGTAGATAATTATTATTATTATATTTGTTTACATGTACAAAAGCAAGGGAAGGCTATCAGTTTGAAATAAAAGAGTGAATTGTTCTGTGAAAAGAAGGTAGGATGAACAAAGTGTTAAAAGTTGTAACGAGTTCATCTTGATTTGGTCAGAATGGAGCAGGTATAAGGCAGGCTTGTTTTGATCCATAACTCCATTATCAGTTTTCCTCTATGGAACAAAGAGAATTCGTAGAAGAGTGTGACATTGTTTGGGGGAGTGTATTAGGGTGACAGGAGGGTGTGTTACTTAGGAGGGTTGTGTTCTTATCGGGAATCTGGAGCCACTGAGAATTACCTGCACTAAACATGACACCTCTCAAACACCAGCACTTTGATACTTATCTAGAGAAAACTCAACCACCTTCTACTAACCTCTTTTAGAGAACAAACCTAATTATCCTCACTTTCAAGGAGTAATGCCATTTACACACATGCACACACAATATAAATCAGTTTAGAAATATATATTCATTTTACACTTTCACTCTTAATTGTTTCATAATATTTTTTGTTGCAAAAAAATGTTTACTAGTTCTACGCCACAATAGCGCCATTCAGCCAGGCAGACACTTATTTATTTAATTAGTTGATTATTCTGTCAAAATTAAGTTTTCTAAATATTACATTGACTTACACGTCGTTAATCGTCACCACTAAGATCAACAATATTTGTAAATTACAATTTCTTTATACTTGCAAATCAGAGTCAAAAGAGATCCTTTTTACAAAATAATTTATAATACGCTTTAAAAAATAAGACATTAAATAAAGTGCATCCAAGTATTGAATTCTCTGAGTACATTAAACACTATGATGAATAAAAAAAAGAAAAAGTAACTTTGAAATGAAAAGAGACTTATAGAAGGTTATTTTTATATTAACATTATTTTCAATAGGAAACTAAACTATTTGTCATGCATTTGATGATTTCTGTTTAGTTATTATGTTCTTGATATTGTTAAAATTATTTCGTCATGTATGACTTTTTATTATTTTAAGACCATTTCTTTGTAACATGACATAAAAGAGAGTTAGTAATACTGCGATGGTTGTTATTTTATAATTCTTTGATTGAAGTCATAGATCATAGACAGAAACACAAATACACACACACACACACACACACACCACACACACACACATACACATTTTTTTTCGATACAGGATGACATATATTGACATTAATTACAAGATAACCCAAGTGCTGTCAGGCCATGGGAAAATGTTATCATACCTGCACCGGTTTAATCTAACAACGACAGACGCCTGCCCATGTGACAGAATTACACCTCAGACGATAGATCACCTACTATTGGACTGCTGTAGACTACAACAACCAAGAGCCCATCTTATGAACACATACACAATAATAAAAGGAAAGTGGCCCCCAGAAAAATCAAAACTTGTGGAAAAAGACATTTGGACTAATACATATCATTATATAAATAAAAAGTTTGAAATTATTTTAGATAACAACTATATAGTTTTAAGTCACATAACGTACTTTAAAATGTAATTATAAAATTAAATATAAGTTTGATGTATATATATAAAAACAAAATTGAATATACTGTTGTAATCAAAGGTCAAAAGAATATGTAATACTGTAAGTGGACCATGTGCAATAAAGATATTTTTAAAAAAAAACACACACACATAAACACATAACAACATACACATACACACACACACACACACACACACACACACACACACACACACACACACACACACACACACAGAGTAAAGTAATAGTAGGTCCGTTTTCTCGACGACAATAGCCACCCATTGTCCGCTCCATGTGTCGATTTGTACTCAAGGCTCAGACAATGTCTGAACGGAAGCCGGTGTGGGAGTAGAGTTGGTTCGCAGGGAAGCGTTATTATAATTGTGTATTGTGAGCCGGGGGGTGTCCTTGTAACAAAGCATATGGCTCAGGCTTGATATACCAGCAACTACCCTTCGAAAGGGTTGACAACGTCCTCCACTCCTAAATTACACTTAAATAACTATTCAGCTTTTTTCTTATCCACTTATTTAATAACAATCAATTAGTAACATAGTATTTAACACTATTAGATCTAAGAAACTCAATTGTGGTTTTTCCACAACTAACCTTATATACATAGTAGTATATTTATGTCTTCATGTCGTCACCGGTAATAACAATTAACAAATACCAATTAAGGAAAAATTCTCAAAAAATTAGGTAATTTTTTCATAAAGATGGACTATTCAATTGGCCGTAACACAGAGTATATTATATACTCTTAATATGGTACTAATATTAATTATTATATAGTTTAATTATATATTTCTATTATATGTAATTAATTACATAATATTAAGAAATTCATCCTTCCTCCTGTAAAAGAACTATACTTCTTCTGCATGTTACTTCTAAATTCGTCCCTTCATCTTTGTTTCGCCTTTGAAATAGTATAAAAATCCCATAGAAATACCTTAGAAGGAGTATTCCTTACTTTAGAACATGAACCGCAGAGGAAGTGAAGCGTTTTCATGTTGCTATCTGAAACACATAAGGAATTTCATGTTAGCTCTACATGCATACCTTTCACTTTATTTTGCCTTTGAAATAGTAAAAAGATCCCATAGAAATACCTTAGAAGGAGTATTCCTTACTTTGAGAACATGAACTGCAGAGGAAGTGAAGTGTTTTCATGTTGCTATCTGAAACACATAAGGAATTTCATGTTAGCTCTACATGCACACCTTTCACTTTATTTTGCCTTTAAATAGTAAAAAGATCCCATAGAAATACCTCAGAAAGAGTATTCCTTACTTTGAAATCATGAACCGCAGAGGAAGTGAAGTGTTTTCATGTTGCTATCTGAAACACATAAGGAATTTCATGTTAGCTCTACATGCATACCTTTCACTTTATTTTGCCTTCGGAATAGTAAAAAGATCCCATAGAAATACCTCAGAAAGAGTATTCCTTACTTTGAAAACATGAACCGCAGAGGAAGTGAAGTGTTTTCATGTTGCTATCTGAAACACATAAGGAATTTCATGTTAGCTCTACATCCATACCTTTCACTTTATTTTGTCTTTGAAATAGTAAAAAGATCCCATAGAAATAGCATAGAAGGAGTATTCCTTACTTTTAGAACATACACCGCAGAGGAAGTGAAGTGTTTTCATGTTGCTATCTGAAACACATAAGGAATTTCATGTTAGCTCCATATGCATACCTTTCACTTTATTTTACCTTTGAAATAGTATAAAAATCCCATAGAAATACCTCAGAAAGAGTATTCCTTACTTTGAAAACATGAACCGCAGAGGAAGTGAAGTGTTTTCATGTTGCTATCTGAAACACATAAGGAATTTCATGTTAGCTCTACATCCATACCTTTCACTTTATTTTGCCTTTGAAATAGTAAAAAGATCCCATAGAAATAGCATAGAAGGAGTATTCCTTACTTTTAGAACATGCACCGCAGAGGAAGTGAAGTATTTTCATGTTGCTATCTGAAACACATAAGGAATTTCATGTTAGCTCCACATGCATACCTTTCACTTTAATTTGCCTTTGAAATAGTAAAAAGATCCCATAGAAATACCTCAGAAAGAGTATTCCTTACTTTTAGAACATGAACCACAGAGGAACTATAATAATTTGCAAAAACGTATCTACGAGTACAAAAAAACACATAGATGTTCTCATGGTCGCTCTATAGATATCCATTTCTCTTTGATTCGCCTTTAGATTGTTAAAAAGTCCCGATAGATATACTTTAATAGGTGTATTGCTTATTTTGACAGTATAAACAGCAGAAAACTAAAAATGTTGCATGTTTTTCTATGCTGTATTAGAAATACTAGAAGAGACTTGAATAACGGAAGAGAAAGTCACCAGCTTTATTGCTGGTAACTGAATTGTGATAAGTGGCAAGTTTTGACGTTATCAACACATAGAGTTGGTTAAGTTTATTCTAATTCATTCAAGAAGCATAGCATTTCTATTCCATGTAAACATTGAGCAGTCAAAGTGGTATGAAACCACTCACTACAACTTGTGAGTTCAATAAACTTAATGAAGGTCACGCTATAATTTCTAATTTTGAGTTAGACTAGTTTTAGAGAGCTCAACTGTTACTGAAATTGGTTCTATATAATTGATAAATAGAATAAACCACCTACCATCAGTAAAACATGTATGAACCTAAGGTGAAACCTGCATGTATTGGCGTGGAATTAATACAACACACACTGTATCGCTGAGAGTGGAGGGTAACTCAGTGGCTTTCTTGCTCTCCCTAGACTGGTAGATCACGGGTTCGATTCTCAGTCTGGCCTCGATTTCTTCACGTGAGGGATGAAAAATCCGATTAAGACGTTCCTCCAAGAGTACTTTAAGCCGTCAGTTCCGTAGTTCTTAAAAATCCCTACTCCAAATACACCTAAGTTAAGGAAAATTTAGAACACTCAATGTAGAATCAACCCAGTAATGAGGCTCACCCATTACTAAAATGGGTGCCAAATAATAAATGAGTCAAACTTTTCTCACCTAGAACAGAATTTAAAGTTAAAAATCTGGATTAAAAATTGGACAACAAATAACAAATATTAATAACAGTTTCATATTTCATTATGCCCTCGTCATAAAAGATTTTTGCTTTGCATTATCAGTGTCACAAATATATTAAATACCTTTTCTTTACTTTACTGTTAACAAGTCCTTGTGATCCTAGGAGATAATGATTTTAATGGCTTCATATATTTTTTTGTCTATTTATTTTGTTACTTTGTGATGTTTTTATTCTAAATAATTTATGGATATAATATTTTATTCCAAATAAAATTATTTGGATTATTTTATGGATAATTATTCGAATTATAATAATTCAAAGTAAGGAACACAAATGCTAGAGTATATCTGTGGATTTCACCAGTCCAAAGATCAAACAAATGAAAAGGTATGCTTTGCAGGATTATTAATTGTGGACTATACTTTCAAATTAATATTTCTTACTTTAAAATTTGAATTATTTTATGGATATAATAACATATTTATTTATTAGTAATTTATTTTACAAATTTTATAAATTATGGAATTTATAAGGACGGAATATAACTCTAAAACGTTTAGCTGTTAAGATCCACCACAAATCACTTGCATTATTTAAATTCTTGGAGATAAAATTAAGCAATCCGTTAAACGTAAATATATTTTTGAAATTAAACTTAATGATAATTACTAATTGAAATAATCTTTGTAATTTGATAAATCAATGTACAAAATTAGTTAACCAATATCACAATTTACAATGAGATTTATTTAATTTATTTACATTTCTTGAAATGAAATGAAATAATACTTGTAGTTAATTTATTATGTTTTTATAATATTTAGCGAATGAGATGAAAAGTAAATTGCAATATAATTATCTGAAACACATAAGTGCTTTCACACTCTTAACTCCACATACATCACCGATTCTTGTTTGACCTTTCAATTGCTAAATGACCCAATAGAGATACTGGAAGAGACACTTTTCTTACTTTGAGAAGAAGAACCGCAGAGGAACTATAAGTATTTCAAACTTGTTTCTGCACAAGGCACACAGGTGTTTTCATGCTAGCTCTGTACACTATCATTTCTAAATTTATAAAAGTTCTATTTACAAAGCTTAAAATGAAATCAAATAATGATCATAATACTTGTAGTTAATTTATTTCTTTTTTAAAATTCAGCAAATAGAAGGAAAACAAATTGCAATATAATTAATTAACTATACTCTACTGCAGTTGTTAAATACCTTTTAGAAGACGTCTCCAATCTTCATTGAATTCAATGAATTAATATTTTAATCATTTTAATTAATTTATTAATATTTTAAATTATTTGACAAATATAATTTTGTTTACTGTCCCAGACCACCCTTGACTGATGAACTGATTATGTGCTCATACATTAAATGAGCTACTTTATGCTATTCTAGAGATGAGAGGGTAAAATTACCACATAGCTCTCATTTCTTGTATAATTTGATACATATAAACTCTGAATCATAGGTTTTAAACCTTACTAATTGTACCTGTTAGTTTTCATTTTTGAATTTACTCTCTAAATGATAATGCTAATATTGTATATGAGCTACTTTACACAATATACATTATATTGGTATCTCATATGCTTAAATATATCAAAGTATTAATACAGAAGAATCACAATCAACACATGATGCAATCAATGAAGTTTAAACAACAAAGAAAAAGGAAAACAATTGAAATAAATGATCTAAGGCCTTTCACTACATATCATCACAGAGTAAAACATCACTTTATGTTATGACCTTCCTTCTGTCTAACTTTTAGGTTACTTTCTTAGTTTTTTCTTTGTTTCCTTTCTAAGGATATAAAATGAAAGACCTCAGAGAATTTATTTCTATTGTTTTCCTTTTTCTGTGTGGTTTAAATTTCATTAAAGTGATAATTAACTCACGCACTGACCAGTTGAGTTGAACATATGTTCGTTAGTTGTTATTGCATCTCTATGGAGTGCATTCTAAAGATGAGAGGGCTAAATTACCACATAGTGATGACATATACTTTTTCTAATTATGATTTCTGGTTTAATTTGAAAATTGATGATTAAAATTGATAAATCTCAGGTTTTAAACTGATAATTGTACCTGTTTCTATTCATTTTTTGAACATACTGTCCAAGTGATATGCAGGAGTTCTAAAAAACAAGTGAATTATACTTTCATCAAAATTGAAATATTTTTCACTATTTAATTAAATTAATTGTTTGTTATTTCTAATAATGGGTTTAATAATGAGAGTAAACTAGGTCAGGTTTATTCTCTTTTTTTTGTTATTAAATTTTACGATTTTTTACAGCAGTAAAGTGCTCACTATAATGAAACAGAATTGACATTATTTCACTTGCTTATCGATTATAATTGTTTCTTTATGGTGAATTAAAGCAAAAATTTCTTATTTTGCAACAATATAGCAAAATTAGTATACAATTAGTGAAATAGCAATATATTTAGACACGCTTGATCTGTGTTGGAAACAAGACTTTTGATTAATTAAGGCGAAGACTAATTGATGCGCGATCCGTGTAAAGTGCATAAACAGGAGCTAATTAATAGAGCGGAGTGATGTGGCAAAGTCAAACCGAATCATGTACAGTAATATGCCCAATCACCGACTAATTAATATAGCCTCCTAGCCTGTCGAGCTGCATCAGCCATGTGTTTGCGTGCTCCAGTTGAGGCAGATCGATTCATCTCACTTAGCAGCCTACAGTATATATATAAATGTTTAAACCACTATGGGATATGGGAAAAAAGACTAAGGACTTTCAACCATTACAAGCGATCTTTGTCAGAGTCAAAATACCAACAAAACACCGCTTCTTACGGTTGATCTTAGTCTTTTTTTTCCCATTTCTCATCGTGGTTAATTAATTAATTAATATACGTCAAACTGAAGCCGGGCGGCATTCAAAGACATGAGGTTTAGGAGGAGATGTTGGGGGGGGGGGGGAGTAAATTCAAAGTTTACGAAAATTACGAAAAATTTAAAGGTGGGCAGGCATATTTTGCCTTCACAAATATGATTATCAGTGCACACTGTGGTTATTGGTGCAGCCTTTATGTTAGAAAGGCTTATTACATAAAATATGAGCCAAAGTAAATAGAGAGGAATCATCATACATCGGCATGATCGATGACGTAAAAAAAGAAGGTAACTATGACAACAAGATCAACTTCTTTTCTTTGAGACCTCTTTAGCTTCGTAGAGCATAAACTTCTCCACTACCAGGACGTACATATACTGTCAAAGCATGAAAGTTATACCCCAAGGAAAGTAGTTTTTTTTTGTCTATACTTAGGGTAACATGTACTTGCATCTGTGCTAAGGTGCTAAGGTAACTTGTTCTCCTACATGACAGAGACAAGTGTCGTACCAGAGGTTACCCCCCCGGTTTAGACACTGATTTTATGTCATGTGTTATTGTAAAATACTGTTATATATTAATCCTCTCATAGAATTACACTAAAATTATTTAAAGCAATTTAGACAGAATTATTCATTCTCTGACCAAACCTCGATAAATAGAAAGACAAATATATCAATTTATAACAAATATATATATATATATATATATACTAAATATGGTATATATATATATATATATATATATAACTTTAAATTACACAAAGCAAGACACAGAAAAAAGAATAAAAAGAACACTTACAGAATTCAATATTTCGAACTGTTGTTCGAAACTTCGCGCTCCGTTCTTCGACGTGGGGAGATCTCTCTCACTTCGTCCTCAATTCTAGTCTACTCCTGATGACGAACAGCTGTTCGAAATATTGAATTCTGTAAGTGTTCTTTTTATTCTTTTTTCTGTGTTGTGCTTTGTGTAATTTAAAGTTATATATATATCATATATATATAAGAAATGAGATTAAAGAAAGACAATACTTTGGAAGGGTTGAAAGTGCATAGGCACTAAGAGTGAAGAGGTAGGGCTTTTGTTCCGGCATTAGGGCTTATATTTAATAAAGGGTTGCCATAATAGCGAAGGGATGATGGGAGGGGGGGGGGGTGCTACAGCGTGGGGTGTTTTCACCAGGACCATTAAAACCACCCCACGTCCAAATTCCTCCACCTTGATTAGTATCCTACACCCTTACGTGAAATTTCTCCAATTATCCCTTCTACAATATATTCTATATGTTACCTTTTTTTCTTTTTTTTTTTTTACAAAATTAATGAATCCCTTTTCGATTTTTTTTGGACTTTCTCTTACGCACTGTTTTTCTGCTTGCTTTTGTAAACTTCCAATCGGAAATTCTGTCTAATGTTTTTATCTCACATAGTCTCTCTGAAATGTTTTTTTTTTTTTAAAAACAAAAGAAACCGAACAAAACATAGTACATTCTTTCCAAAATACTTGATATAAGCTTGTCCAAATAAGCTTTGAAGCGTGTTTTTTTAAAGGTAATTTAATATATGTATATTCTGGCAAACTGAGATTATTTTAAAAAAAACTTTCTTTTTTTTTATTTTTAAATGAATAGACAAACTAAAATTCATTTTAGTGTCAGATGAAATATTAGTTTTAATATAATTTACACTAGTGCATATAAAATTTTTTATTTAACAACCACTAATCAAAAATTAAATTAATATTTCAAGTCTTTAAGGCACAATTTAAGTCATTCCAATATTAAATTTTAAAATTGAATCTATATTTTAGAATTTCAGAAAAAAAATTTTTTTTTAATTGAAGGTAAATTGAGGACATTGGAAAAACACAACTAAAGTTTGTTCTTTTTAAATAGAAAAGCACAATTTGATTTAAAAATATGAAGGAACAAACGAATGTGATTTATAAACTTATTTAATATTTTCACTAATTTTTGATAAGCATATTTTTTGTGTTGAATGGGGGGGGGGGGGAATAGTTGGCCTTGCCGGGTAAAGATTTCCAAGAACGGAATTTCCAAAAAATTTGAAAATACAAGCAGACTAAAATCAGAAAATTATTAAAAAAAAATACTTAATGATATTAATACTTGAGTACTGATATATGGAATTTAAGTTAGAATAATTGTAGCATTTTGGCTGTACGGCCAGTATTTTGTAGATATCATATTTATAAAGCATAGGTGGAGAACTTTGGTAAAGTCCATAAGTCAAGGTATACAGAGATTTTTACTTTTTTATTGATTTATATTATTTCTTCTCCTTAGAATGAAGATAGTGCTGTTTAAAGAAGAATGATTGTTTTTGGTTCATGTTAAAGAAACATGAAGGGTGTCATTCTCATTCAAAATTACGAAAGAATTAACCTTCTACACTGCTATCGGTGTTTTGCCCTTTGAGACTGCACCAAACTTTGTATAAAGAAAAATAGTGTTATATATGTAAAGATTATGTACTGTATTATGTAAACAATGATAACGTTATGATTTGAGTTCACTATTTAATTTTGTTGTCTGAGACTGGCAGCATGAAAAGGTCAAACATATTGTTAATTTCTAATTCTAACGTAGTGCAATCAGTTAGTATGTGGTATTTACTCATTTTAGGGTAAAAAGCTAATGAAATGGTCTCCACATATAAAAATTTAATGGTATAAACAACCGTTTCGAACACGTAGTGTTCTTCCTCAGGCATTAACTGCTGTACCACAGACACTCACCCCTAGTAAATACCTGAGGAAAAACACTACGTGTTCGAAACGGTTGTTTATACCATTAAATTTTTATATTTGGAGACCATTTCATTATCTTATTACCCTACAATATTGGTAATTTATATGTGAGAAGCAAAAGTTTGAACTTTAAGTATTTAAAACTGTTTTTTTTTTTTAAATGAAATATTTTCACTAAACATATATAGAAGGCTATTGATAGTAGACGATTCTCTAAAGCGGTTAAGCAAAGATTATGTCTTTGATAAAGAAGATACTTAAATATGTAATTAAGTAAAGAGGTAAGATACACATTAATTTTAAATAAATATATTTAATATTAAAATTATTAACTTTCTCATGGGAATAGTTTTTTTCAAAGTAACATTTGAAAGGTGTTATTAGAAGGCCCTGGGACAGAACTTTCAGATTCAGTAGATTGATAAAAAAAATATTAAACACGTATTTAACTTAGACATTTCCTTTCTCTATAGAGAAGAAAAGAAATTAAAATTACTATAATTGAAACATTAACGATTGACAATTAAAAACTGAATACTAATGATTATAAATAATAAATAAACAAACAACTAACTTTACAAATCTATTGTAAGTAGAAACATAAAGTACAATATTCAGTTGATGACTTACAACTCATTGGCAAGAAAGACAAACCAAAAAATCCAATGTTCATAATAATTGATGATTGATCATGATTCATGATAATACTGATGATTATCGTGATATGAAAGTAAACAGTATCTTATTTTCTGAAAAAGACGGTAGGGATGGAATTATGGTATGATGTTGTCGCATTATCAGGAGTAACCCACATTTCTTTATTTAGTTTAAAACATGCAGTTCTTTTGTTTCAAATTACCATGTTGTCTTACTACAGATTCTTAATTATAAAGTTGTTCAAAAAAAAGAATTACGTTAAGATATTTGGTAAGCTGTCGATGATAAATTAGTTACAAAACTGGTGATGATGGCATACGAGGTATAATGGTATAAAGATTATTCAATAATATAAGAACCGAATAATATCGAATCATAAGCAAATGTGGAAGGAATTCTTCAGTTGATACAAAAAAAAACTTTTTCACTGGAATAGATTCGATTCAATCGACAATACAACTGTACAAAGTAGAACAATAACCGGAGAACATTTCGTTAGTGGACATTGGTCAGCTGTACTGGCCACAGCTGGCGAGGGGTTTGCTACCCTCGTCACGCCCACAACCCCCGTCCGCAACCCTTAATTTCTCAAACCACCCTTAATAAATACCTAAACAAGCGATAGACAGCACAAAACACCATTGTAACGCCTGCTAGAAACTTTATGACATTAACTCCAGTCCCCTGTTTACAGACTTTTGTGCCTCCTACCCCCTGCGATGTCTTCCCAAAAGCCGAGTCAATTGAGTTCCAAGACTTTGTTCCTTGAAAACCTCTAACTATTCAATAAACGTTCAACTTTTCAACACTATAGCTCCCGTTATTATTGTTTTTTTTTTTTAAAAAATTACTAAGATAGCACGTTTTGGTCAAACCTAAATTGATATTATTATTATTTTACAAAATTATTAATAATAATCTATTCCAGGATTATCAATGAGTGGTTTACGATGTTTTAGTAATTAATAATGATAGTTTTTAATGATGGTTTTCTGTTATTAATAATTAGTAAATAACTGGTTTGGCAGTTTATCTTTTTTTTCACTCTTGTTGATTAGATTACACATCATAAACGATATTTGACATTTGATCATAGACGATATTTGGTTTGTAGCAGACAATGTTAGTTGGTTATATCCTCTCTAATAAATCGCTAGTTTTTAGCTTATACTCGTACTTTTATACTAGAAGTACTAAAGATTCAAAGATATTACTATGGTTTCGACCCAAATTTCCAGTAGTACCAACAATCACACTAACTTTAGACCATTCTCTGACTGTCTCAGAGAATATTTTAGTTACTGTCATTATTCGAACCTTGAATCTTCAATTCTAATCACAAACACTTTTCCACTAAATTACATTTGGCTACCCAAAAAATATTACATACATATCAAACCACTGAAAAACTGTTATATGTTAAAAAGTATACCATAATACATAAATAAATGAAATTCAAGAAATATTTGTGAAAAAAGTATCTTTGTTTAAATCTAACATGGAAATCTAACTAATATTTGAACACATCTAATTGTAATAATTGCCAATATTTATTATTACGTTAATCTAGAATTATACAAACATTAGCCAGTTAGATTTACATAAGTTAGTTGGAATAACATTGTACGACAGCTTCTCATACCTCGTATACAGTAGTATGAGTGGTTTGGCTGAATGCATGTGCTTTACTTGAAGATGAACAAACTCCAATTAGTTCGAACAACTTCTATTCTTATATACAATGTATAAGATGGTATCCTATACTAATGCACTTAATCTTTGTAGTTTGTGACTTCCTTCTTACGTTTAATATGTTTTTTAACGTTTCAGCGATAAAGAACACCCTAGTGATGAACTGGATAATTTGCCTCAAGAAGCTCAATGTTTCACATCATTATGCATTCTTATATTATGCCATGATTTTATAGAAGTAAAAAAATAATAAATCTGTCTGTAATGTATACAACTGTACAAAGTAGAACAATAACCGAACTACTGAATTATGGATATTCATAATTTTCCTTTAATGAATATTCATATCTTAAGAAGATTTAATTATTTCCTTTCTCCTGCCTCATCGTTTGTCTTTAGTCTTTCTGTTTCTCTTATGGTTCTGTCTTATTTTTCATGGAACAACTACCACATTCAAATTTAATTCCAGTTTCCATCTTTCTAAAATAAAACAAACCTTGTTTTATTTTTTTCTAAAAAAAATTCACATAATGTAGTCAACATTTTGAAAATTTACAGTGAACTTTTCTTCCTATATAGATTCGAAAAATCATAGAAATGTGTAAGTCAACCATCATTTAATTAGATATAATAATTAATAAAACTTGTTATTGGCTCAAACAAAGAACAGAAGGAATAAAAATGTTACTTTGAATTTACATTAAATTTGTCTAATATTAAAATGACAAATACAAAAGGAAAAACTATTGAGCCATCTTTTTCAGTTTGGAAAGATTTTCGAAATTTATCACCATGATAGAGGTGAGACATCAGGATGTATCCACTAGCACTTTTCTAGAAAGTTTACTATAGAAAGGATACATTAAGACAAGAATGTACTTCATAAAAAAGAGAAACAATCAAATAACTAAAATTATTGATTTTTTTACAAATTTCAAGTTCCGCTCTGTGAAATGTTACCGTGAGAAACATATAACTTTAGAAAATATAACGTATTCTTCTTTTTATACCCAGATATAATCAAACAAATATTAGTTTATCAACTTGATTTAACTGTAATGATTTATGAAAGTACATTTTATTTGAGGCAGTTAAAATAAATTTTAGTGCAAACATACTCAAAGTGAGATGTTTCTAAAAATTCTGCATTCTGTTAGACTCCTTTCTGACCATTAGACTATATGCTTTCTTCATACTTTGACCTGTTACAATCCATCAGTTAAATCAAACGTACATATAACACATTATATTGTTTTATTTTTTATCGTGTATTTATACCATCTCCTGAGGCAATTCATACTATCCTAATCCTCTACGTAACAGCCCTTTCTTGCCAGCCAGATCATTCGTATCATATGGTTTTTTTTTTACTGTATAACGTAAACTTTTCCAATAGAAGCAAGTAGAAAAATTGTGTACTTTGCAAATTTCAATACTATTCTTGTGGAGCATGAAAATGTGTATACAAATTAAATTATATAATTTATTTATCTGGCAGTTAACTAAATATTTCTGACAGATTTTCGCGATAATATGCAAAATATGAAAGTTTCTTAAGTACTGTATTGAAGATTTCCTTTCAAATCGTGATCCTTTGTAATAATTAAATCATATACTGATATATCTCAGCCTAAAAACTTATACTGGCATAACTTAACAGACCAGTGATTACGAATTAACACCCTTTCTTGTGGTTTTGACCGAATCCCAGTATTTTGTATGCTTTTATTTTCCCTCTATATACCAACACCTTTGAAATCTCCACTTTGCGCACTGTTAATTCCAGTTGATTTTAACTTATATTACCTTAACAATTAAAACATTTCATTTCCTTTAATGAATATTCATATCTTAACAAGATTTAATTCATTCCTTTCTCCTGCCTCATCATTTGTGTTTAGTCTGTCTCTCTGCCTTTTTCCAAACATGGTAATGAGCATTTTTAAATCATTAGTTGTGCAATCCGTAATTGTGTGGTATTTCTCAGTTCTGAGGTAAAATGATAAACCAAAAGTCTCCCACAAATGTAAGTTTATATTTCAACTTGTCGTTCTCAACTACTTTGTATTTCATCATAAATTAATTTGTATTATAGTGTCTTCTGATGAAGAACACAAAGTGTTCAAAGAAACTTTTGTTGGTTTATCCATTTTACCTCAGAATGGTAATGAGCCTAACAATAACGTAAAGATGTTGGCTGTCGACAGGTTCATCAGTAAATAAATTATATTCTCCTAAACTGTTATAGCTTTAATATTTCTAATCCTTTTTTGTTTCTCATTCTTAGTTTTTCTATTTCACTCACGACTACGCAAGCAGTTATTGTACGATATTCATTATTGATTAGAGAGGAAAGAAACCTAAGTCTTCACAAAACAAAAATTATTTAATCATACATCACGTCTCGAACATTTAGTGTGCATATTCAGGTTACATCTACAATACAAGAAAATAGGCATAATAATTTTGTAACTGAATAAAGTAACAAACATTTAAACATATATATATATATATATATATATATATATATATATATATATTATATGATCATATATTATTGTTTATGGAATCATATTATAGTTTCACGGTTGATACTTTTATCAATATTTATATATATATATATATATATATATATATATATATCGGCCGTTTTTCTCTACTGAATTTCAAAATTTGCATACATAATTTGTATTTATGTAGATGTAACCTGGTGTTGAACACTTTGTATTCGAAACGCATCGTTTGATTGAATCCCTTTTGTGATTGAGACAGTGTTTTTTTCCTCTCTAATCATAATGCCTTCTATTGCTATGCAGTAAGCTATCTAGCTTTGTACTTACCCGGTTCATACTCTTATATGATTAAATGGTTAATCAAATACATGACACGAGTTAGCTCAGTGGCAAAGTGCTCGTCTCTCAACTGGTAGGTCCGGGGTTCAATACCCAATCTGATAGTATTCACGTAGGAGATGAATAACTCTGAGCAGCGTCGTCCCTCAGAGAGAACTTTAAGCCGTCGCTCCCGAACCTGTAAGGTGCCAAATACTCCAAATGTACTTGACTTCGTCAATATTTAGGACTCCCACTGTAGAATCTTCTTTGTGGAGAACCACAGAGGGCTAATGTTTGGTCTATCAGTCTTCCCTTGTGGGACTACTACTACAACCTAACTTAACCTATGATAGTCAAATATGAAAAATGAAGTTAGGATGTTTTAACTTTAACAGTGGATTTTGATTTCAGAACCATAGTCACCATGAGACTACCATCAAACCATCTACGGTGCTGATTACATTTTAAGTGCATTTGCATGTTTGTATATGTGGCTGTGGCTTGTTTGGGGATTGTGCTAGTCTTCTGCTTCAGCCGATGAGATAAAATACATCTATTGAGGAACGCTATCGTCGTTAGATAGCAGCTTTGTATAAGGAGACCACATCAACTCCAATGATTGCTGCAGGCTTGTTTGTAACTTAGTAAAAAAATGTGCGAAACATATGTATAGTCTTTTGTTCAATGTGACTTTCCTACCATGTAATGTAAGATTTCGCCATTCAAGTGTTTGTGCTTTCACTACTGAATGCGGCCACTAATCTTGATGAATCCATCATCTGAACATTTTTGAATATCTTGGTCCAGTTATTCAAAATTTCACCTAGATATTATGAATAATTTTGGCATTTGTTTAATCCAGTGTGCCAAGAACATCACATGGATATTATGAACAATATTACTACGCATGTCTCTTAACAAGTTTTTAACAAGAAATCAAGCAGTAAAGAGTAGAATAACAGGTAGTGCGCTGCACCAAAATCTTTTTAATCTGGGAGGCTAAAATCCTTGTACTTGATACTTCGAAGATAATGTACAGTTGTCCATCTCGAGTATATACAATGTTATGTACACGTTAAAGATCCCTTGTTAACTTGATTAGGGTTCAATTCTGCTTTTTCACTGTACTATCAAAGTGATATATAGCTCAATTAAAACTGAAATGGATACCAAATAATAAATGAACCAAACATTCTGTTATTAAAACAACACTGAACTTGAAAGCCTGCAAATGCTATTGTTGGAAGCATACAAACAAAGTTTCATAAATAGAGACATTCACGAATCAACCTGTGAAAAAAATGTCTGAATGTTTCTGACAGTAATTGAAGTGTGATACATGACTAATTAAAAACTAAACTATGCCTTATTTACAACGATCAAACCGATCAAAGTTTAAAAATCAAAATCTAAAATAGATCAAGTCAAAATCAATGTCTTAAACTCACAATCCCCACTGACAGAGTCAGTTGGGACTCTGACGAAGACAGCTTTTTCTCATTTCTAATTGTGTTTAGAACGTTTACTCAGTTGGGACTCTGACGAAGACCGCTTTTTCTCATTTCTTATTGCGTTTAGAACGTTTACTCTCTCTTATATGTACCTGCATCTAATCCTGTTTTACACCTAGGTTAGATTAAGTTAGGTTGCAGTGTCAGTCTCACAAGGGAACACACATAGCCAGAACATTGACCCATTCTGATACTACACAATGAACATTCTACATTTCGTAATTCTAGATTTCACCTAACTCAAGTGTATTAAACATGTAATATTGATAGTATCTGAAACAGCTTGATCCACATCTGTTCTGGTTTAGTTATTTGAATGCGTTCATTCGGTCAGTCGATGTGTTTTCAGAAGCGACGCTTCTTAAAGGAGTGATATTCAACCTTTAGTTCATTGGAAGATCTACTCTCTCTTATAGTTGGATCTAATTCTCTTTTTCACTAAGGATAGGTTAGGTTAGGTTGCAATGGCACTCTCACAAGAGAACACACATAGCCAGAACATTGCCCTCCTTTGTGATACCACACAATGAACACTCTTCCTAACTCAAGTGAATTTAGAGTAGGGATCTTTAGTGACTACCTGGCATCATATAAGCTCAAGACAGACTGCTTAACGTCCTTCCCGATTCATACTTACCACATAAGAAACATTCAAAAAAGGAAAATTAGTATTAAACTTTCACAGAAGAGAAGACATACAATAAAAATTAAAATCAAGAATGCTCTTGTTCACTGTTTTGATGTAAGACAACTTTACGTGGTTGATCTCAGTCTGATAACGAATATTGTCGTGAGTAGGTTTTACTTTCTTCAAAAGAAGTGTGTTTGACTTGTTGGTGGGTAAATTAGGACCAGATGATAAATTGGCTATATCCTGAGGAATACTACCATACAGTGTGACCTGTCAAAATTTGTACAGCCCACTTCACCACTTCAAACGTTCTTCTAAATCAATCAATACATTAAGGCCTTTCATCAAGTCAGAAGTATAAATAAAACTTAGTCAACTAGTTAACAGAAAATTCATATTTTAGTATTTACTTTACTATAAGTAAAGTATAGTGATCGTGAAAAAAAAATCTCGAGATTTTGACGGAATTATATGTTTTGAGGTTCCAAAAGACGTTTCATGAAGATTTTCAATGATGTCTGAGTATGGATGTAGGTGGGTGGGTGAGTGTGTTAGCATTGCTTGTTACCACGCCACAGTTCAGAATCTTTGCTGGATGAAGTTGATAATTTACACAAAAATGGTTGTTGTTTGGGAGCAATTATGCATGATAGCAATGTCACTTTTTTGCCAAAAAAAGTTTTTAGATTATTTTTTTCCCCTAAACTATAAATTCTAAGTGTTTTAAAAATATGGCATTATCTTTGAGGTTACTAATGCAATAAACGAAAAATATATTCAGAATTTTAAAACAACGGGAAATATTTTTTTCATGAAGTTACGTCTTTTCATGAAATTACACGGCGATTCTAACGCCATCTCTTGGTCTTTTCATGAAATTACACGGTGTTCTAACGCCATCTCTTGGTCTTTTCATGAAATTACACAGCGATTCTATCGCCATCTCTTGGTATTTTCATGAAATTACACGGCGATTCTAACGCCATCTCTTGGTCTTTTCATGAAATATCGTGCAGTCAGATATCGCGAGCGAGACTTGTCCGGGTACGGCAATATCCTGGACCTTCGGTGATATTGAGAGCATTGTGAGAAGTTTTTAACCTTCTCTTATTGAATTTTCAGCGTTTTTTTGCATTTTTCCCAATTTACTCCTCCTCCCACCCATTTTTTTCTACCTGGCCCATACCCAATTTTGTTTTATTACCCCCCCCCTGACAGTTTCCCATCATCTCCGGCCATCTGGGCCAATCCCCTAACCAAGAAAATTTATGGATTGAACTTTGACCCTACGTTAGAACGCGTTTATCTCGGCTCTAGGTGGAGATACATGCACGGGGAAAACGCCATTTTAATCAGGAGTGCAGGGAGTATCCGGTGACATGAGTGGGAATTCACCAAAAGCCGAACAGAAATCGACCTCCCCCAGGAGCGAGGACGAGATGAGGAAATCTCCTAGGGCAAGTTTAGCGGAGGATAAGATGCGAAGCCCAATTAAGGCTGCCAACCCCCGGTAGAGGGGTGCAGATGGGAAGTATGTAAGGACGTCAATGGGCAAGCCCTCCTCCGCTCCCACGGATGTGTTAAGGAGACAATCCGCCAACAACAAGGTAGCAAGTGAGTTAGGGAAGCTATGTGTAGCGCCAAAAAGGAATAGCGAGGTCGCTATGAGTGGCTAGCAGAAAAACCCGGAAGTGTTCATCTCAACCGGAAAGGAAGTATTATCTTCTTAGTCTTTTCATGAAATTACACGGCGATTCTAGTTTTCAGTTCTAGTTCAGTCTGCGCCATTAAAAGACATTTTTAAAACTCTTAGAATTTATAGTTTAGGGGAAAAAAATAATCTAAAAACTTTTTTTGGCAAAAAAGTGACATTGCTATCATGCATAATTGCTCCCAAACAACAACCATTTTTGTGTAAATTATCAACTTCATCCAGCAAAGATTCTGAACTGTGGCGTGGTAACAAGCAATGCTAACACACTCACCCACCCACCTACATCCATACTCAGACATCATTGAAAATCTTCATGAAACGTCTTTTGGAACCTCAAAACATATAATTCCGTCAAAATCTCGAGATTTTTTTTCCACGATCACTATACTTTACTTATAGTAAAGTAAATACTAAAATATGAATTTTCAGTTAACTAGTTGACTAAGTTTTATTTATACTTCTGACTTGATGAAAGGCCTTAATGTATTGATTGATTTAGAAGAACGTTTGAAGTGGTGAAGTGGGCTGTACAAATTTTGATAGGTCACACTGATATGGTAGTATTCCTCAGGATATAGCCAATTTATCATCTGGTCCTAATTTACCCACCAACAAGTCAAACACACTTCTTTTGAAGAAAGTAAAACCTACTCACGACAATATTCGTTATCAGACTGAGATCAACCACGTAAAGTTGTCTTACATCAAAACAGTGAACAAGAGCATTCTTGATTTTAATTTTTATTGTATGTCTTCTCTTCTGTGAAAGTTTAATACTAATTTTCCTTTTTTGAATGTTTCTTATGTGGTAAATATGAATCGGGAAGGACGTTAAGCAGTCTGTCTTGAGCTTATATGATGCCAGGTAGTCACTAAAGATCCCTACTCTAAATTCACTTGAGTTAGGAAGAGTGTTCATTGTGTGGTATCACAAAGGAGGGCAATGTTCTGGCTATGTGTGTTCTCTTGTGAGAGTGCCATTGCAACCTAACCTAACCTAACCTATCCTTAGTGAAAAAGAGAATTAGATCCAACTATAAGAGAGAGTAGATCTTCCAATGAACTAAAGGTTGAATATCACTCCTTTAAGAAGCGTCGCTTCTGAAAACACATCGACTGACCGAATGAACGCATTGAAATAACTAAACCAGAACAGATGTGGATCAAGCTGTTTCAGATACTATCAATATTACATGTTTAATACACTTGAGTTAGGTGAAATCTAGAATTACGAAATGTAGAATGTTCATTGTGTAGTATCAGAATGGGTCAATGTTCTGGCTATGTGTGTTCCCTTGTGAGACTGACACTGCAACCTAACTTAATCTAACCTAGGTGTAAAACAGGATTAGATGCAGGTACATATAAGAGAGAGTAAACGTTCTAAACGCAATAAGAAATGAGAAAAAGCGGTCTTCGTCAGAGTCCCAACTGAGTAAACGTTCTAAACACAATTAGAAATGAGAAAAAGCTGTCTTCGTCAGAGTCCCAACTGACTCTGTCAGTGGGGAGTTGACTCTTATCAAAGTGTTGTGGTTTGACCCTTGATTGTTATTTCACCTGTTTATTGTAAAATATTTTTATATGAGGGAGTAAACCTTACAATGAACTAAAGATTATATGTCACTCCTTTATATCTAGGAAACGTCACTTTTTAATAAACATCCACTGACCGAATAAACGCACTGAAATAACTAAACTAGAAGAGATTTTCCAGATTTTTATTATATTAACAAAATTAACCTGTTTTCTAAGTCAGGTTCAACAAAAGAGATATCTATTATGTTTGCTAGGCTTTTTTTTACTATTTTTAGTAATAAATAAAATTTAGGATTTTAGAAATCGTACTGTAACGCCCTTTTAGCAAATGTAATAAAAAAAAAAAATATCTCAACTCATTCTCCACTTAATAATCTATTTATAGGCGTACTTTCATTTTGATCCGTCAAACAGTATGGCTTGTATCGCTCTCACAAGGTTTAAAATTGAATTATAAGTCAAAATTTTTACATTTTATTGAAATAAAATATTTCCTGTTGTTTTAAAATTCTGAATATATTTTTCGTTTGTTCCATTTGTAACCTCAAAAATAATGTCAAAATTTCTAAACTCTAAGGTTATTAGTTTAGGATAAATAAATGTTTTCTAAAAAACGATTTTTGGCAAAAAAAGTGACTTTCCCATCATGCATAATTCTTCCTAACAATAGGGATCTTGTTCACTATGTGGCCCAATTTTGTGTAAAATATCAACTTGATCAATCAAAGATTCTGGAATGTAGCGTGGTAATAAGCAATGCTAACACACTCACCCACCCACCCACCCACACACACACAGACATCATCGTAAAAACGTCAGAAAACGACTTCTGGGACCTCAAAACATGTAATTCCGTCAAAATCTCGAGATCGAATTTTTCACGATCACTATACTTTACTTATAGTAAAGTAAAAATGAAATGCAAAGACAAGAGACTAATTAACATTATCTCTTTTGATTAAGGCCAGGTGCACTGCGTGTACTTAATAACCAAATATAGGCTTTTTGGGAGGCTCGTAGAGTGGGATCTTTGCAGTCAGGGGGGATTTGTTGTAGAATCTGTAACCTGTAGCACTCATTAAACGGGAGACCGTGGTTGTTGGCATGTATGGCGATGGGAAGATGGGAGTGTTTGTTGACTGATACATGGCTATTGGCTATTGACTCATACGTGGCAATGGCCAGTATGAGCTTAGAAAGAGGAATGACAAAAATGGTGCCAATGATTAGATGACAAGAGGTGGTATCAGTAAATATAAAAATAGTCCAAAAATCTTTGATGTAAACTAAGAACAACAAGTGGCTACATGCAAATCTATGTCCCTTCACTGAAGAAGAACAGACAGCATGCTGCCTGAGAAGAAAAAAATATGAAGTAAGGAGCAGAAAGGCGGTGTTTTATAAAAATTACTTCAATTTTTGACTTAAAATAGGCTTAACTTTTCTTTATTAAAAATAAAAAAAAATCATTTTTGAAAAACGCTTGTCACATTCTATTATTTGCTTCGAGAATAATTTTAAAAATGAAAATTTCAATAATAATACATAGATTTAATATCAATGCTTATTTTTCATCGGAATTTACGAGTATCTCTGAGAATAAATAAAATTTTATCAAATTACCTTCTTGTAGAAGCTTCTAAATTAAAGGAAATAACATAGTATTCACCAGACCTTGTATTTCATGAAGATAAGTTGGCTTTCATTCATCAGACAAATCTCGGCAGATTTTAATGCCTTTATTTCATTATATTTGTATGAAGAAAGGTTTTCTGCGACAGTGCCAAGGTTGTGACAAAAAGTTGTTACAGTGCCAAGTTTGATCACAGTGTTTACTTATCCATTATTTATACTTAATTATTCAATAATTGAATGTTAGGTATTTTACAATTTAACAAATTATATAAATAACAAATAAAATCGTTATGTATAATTATTTAATAGGGTTTTTATTTTTAAGCACCTTTATTACTTAGGGTGGAATGTTGGAGGAAAATCTTCATTCAAACAAGCAGCCGCGAGTTAAAAATTTAAAAACCACTACTCTAGAGATCAGTGGTTTTTTGTTTCATCAAAATTAGTGCCTTCTATTCAATGTGTATAAAATAAGCAAATAGGAAGGACAGGTCAGAAAGGGATTACATATGATGATCATAAGATTAGTATCGAGTGGGTGGTATTGAGAAATGTCTGAATGGGATTAGATATCAATATCTTAAGATTTCCGTGCAATGGATCCATACAAAATGTCTATGCGGGATTAGATGTGAATATCTTAAGATTAGGACGGAGTGGATCCATAAGAAATGTCGAAAAGGTTTTAGATAATTTGATGTTTTTAAAAGCAAAACCAACTAGATTCATGAGAAATGTTTAACTGACATTAGATATAATGATTATTTGAAATGGTCTCATAAGAAATATCTAAAAGGGATTAGTGATCTTAAGATTATGAACATAGAATCATAAGAAATATCGAAAAGATATTAGATATGATGATGATAAGATTAGTATCGAATGGGTAGCATTGAGAAATGTCTGAATGGGATTAGATATCAATATCTTAAGATTTCGGTGCAATGGATCCATACAAAATTTCTATGCGGGATTAGATATGAATATCTTAACAGCCGGATGGAGTGGATCTATAAGAAATATCGAAAAGTTTTTAGATAATTAGATGATTTTAAGAGTAAAATCAACTGGATTCATGAGAAATGTTTAACTGGGATTAGATATAATAATCCTAAGATTGGTTGAAATAGTCTCATAAGAAATGTCTAAAAGGGATTAGTGATCTTAAGACTATAAACATGGAATCATAAGTAATATCTAAAAGATATTACATTTGCTGATCATAAAGTTAAAATTTGTTAGATTTATATCTTAAAGGATTGGTGAAGATCTATAAAAACAAAATTTAGTATCAATTGGTCTTCAAATTAAAATTTTGTGATTCTAAAATGTTAGATTGGATATTAAAATTAGATTGGGTTCATAAGAAATGTCTAAGTGATTTGATATCTGATCTTAAGATATATTAAATAACTTTGTAAAACTGTAAAATGAGATTAATATAATCTTAGATTATTTAAACAAAATAATCAAAAGAATCTAAAAGGTATTACAATTGGTCTTCAAATTAAAATTTTGTAGATTCTATATAACGTCTAAATGTTATTAGATATGATGATATTAAAATTAGGATCAAGTGGGTTCATAAGAAATGTCTAAAGTGATTTGATATGCTGATCTTAAGATTATATATAAATAACTTTGTAATAACTGTATAAATGAGATTAAATATGATGATCTTAAGATTATTTAAACAAAATAATCAAAAGAAACCTCAAAGAGGTCAGATAATAAGTGGTTACTGATGATACCTGCAGGATAAGTGCACCATTAGGTATATATCTTTAGGCTTCATATAACTGATAGGCCAATTTTTTTCCCGTGTTCCACCCTACAATTTTACTTTTCAAATACTTTTCAATTTTAAATATAATAGTGTCTTATAAAACTCGAGTTCACTGACGCGATATACTTATTATAAAATTGAAGTCTGAATCTTTTATACTATAAATGCATAATTTAATTAATAATTGTTTTATCATGCATTAGTAAATATACTTTGTTTTTAAAAAAAAACGAGAAATATCACAATAATTGAAATAGTTAAATAAATAACTCGTCAAATTATAATATGTTGATTGTAGATGACATTCGTCAGTTAGACTACACGCTTAAGTAACTCCGTATGAGCTTCGTATAATTAAAGAGTGATAAACAAAATCTCAATAAGAAATGCTATAATTTAAAAGTTTTCTCCAATATTTATACAATTTATGAATAATTTAAGTTTTAAATACATGCACATTGTTAGTACCGCAGAAGTTTGTTAACATCATAGTGCTGTAAAAATCCGTGATATCTTGTGATTTGTTGCCATAAACGTTCGAGCAGTTTCGCACGTTGTGCACCTTCAAGTAGATTTACTCAAGATGCACTACATGCGAAACCGGTTGGGCGTCTCCAAAATAATTCACAAGGGATGACGGATTTTTATTACAATATGAAGATTATTTTTGTTATTTGAATTTTATTTTACTTTTTTATTTTTAACTATAAAAATACTCTTTACTATTGACTATTTATTATTTTTATTTTTACTCGAGTATAGGAAATTGGTTTTTTTATGATTTTAAAAAAGTGTGATGAATTAAAAAATTGGCAGTTACTCATTTGGGTATCGATGCATAAATTAATGCCTAATTAATTTTGTTGTCGGGTTTATTGGATTAATCGTATTTATCTTTAATTCTTTGAAACTTTAAGTGCAGGTGTGCTTTTATGCGAAGTAGTGGTAGAAGCCAGATGGTGAAAAGTTGGCGTTGCCTTTAAGACAAGTGGCTCTAGAGGAGAGGAAACTAAAAAAAAAAAAAAAAAAATGAGGTAACGGCTATGCAAGCGAGCTGAAAGTGAGAGACGTCGCGTAATCATAGGTTTGGTTTTCGAATGGCGAGTATTTTTGAGAGCAAACAATTAGAGGGAAAGGATGAAAGACTAAGGAGGAACCGTTTTATTAGGGTAGGCGAGGGGTTGAGGATTTTAGGTAGGACCTAATAAGGAGCTGTTAGCGGGAAATGGGAGGGTGTAGGGGGGCTAATAAGGTAGGGTATCGCAATTACACATCCCTTAGGGGAGGGGATGTGTGAACATTTACCGCACAATGGTACAATGTATTTGGCAAGGGGTAGATCGATAGGCCACGCCTACCGACCAATCAGAACTAAGTGGAGGGGTGGGAGGAGGGGCTGGAGAGAGAAGGGCAGGTTGGTTTGCAGGACGCGGCGGTAGGTGCCCATGGAATAGGGATGGGGGACTCCGCCAAGATCGCTCCCGGCACTGAAGACGGCCTTAAACAGCCGACGAGGCTCACCAGCTTTTCCATATCATCTATCCTCAGCAGCGATTCGCCGAGAAGGCCACCCACCCACACAGTTCTCGAACAGCCCTCTCCAGTCACACATCCGGATCCGGCTTTGCTCTCCAGGTCAGCACTATTTGTGTTTTTCTATATCATTTCGCACTCATACCTCGCTTTATTCCGCTTCATTTTTATTCTCTTATACAATTTTATGTCCTATACCCAAGTAAGCTTTCCAGAGCAGCATCATCTGTATTTTCTATACAATAGCACAAGTAGCAAAACAATACAAGCATACACACATATCACCATTTTACTACACCATAGATATTTTTATTTTTCTATACAAAATAAAAAATACAAGAAAAACAAACTGTTACACTTGTATAAACTTTTAACTAGCCTCATTTATACTATCATAGGCTCCTAATTAACAGTTTAAAACACATATTTTGAATTTCAACCAGCACTGTTCTTAAGGCCATCATCAGTTGCATTCTTGTACAGAATGTTACAAGTACCTAAACAACATAGTAGACCATTTATTTCTCTTATCATGATTCGGCTTTACCCTTCAAGTTTGTGTAATTTGTACTTTTCTATGCAACGCTGCGATACCTAAACAACTTGTATTCCTTCAGAGAATGAAAATGTAATGTTTTGAGTGTCCAAACAACACGTCTGACACTCATAACTCGCTATACCCTGCATCAATTGTATCTTCTATACAAAGTCACAAGTAGCTGAAGAACACTTCTGATCTTGATAACCGCTTTACTCTGCATCACATTGTCATTCTTCTATACAAAGTCACAAGTAGCTGAAGAACACTTCTGATCTTGATAACTCGCTTTACTCTGCATCACATTGTGATTCTTCTATACAAAGTCACAAGTAGCTGAACAACACTTCTGATCTTGATAACTCACTTTACTCTGCATCACATTGTGATTCTTCTATACAAAGTTACAAACAGCCAAACAAAACTTCTGGCATTCATTATACCTTAACTCCGCTCCCGTCTTATTCTTTAAACAATGTTACAAGTAGCCAAACACTTCTGATTCATATTTCGCTGTAGTCCTCGTCATTTGCATTCTTCTAAAAAATGTCATGAGTACCCAAAAAACTGTTCTGACATTCATACCTCGCTTTAATTTACATAATTTGTATTCTTCTATAAAATGTCAGAAGTAGCCAAACAACATTTCCACACTCATAACTTCCTTGTTGCTGTATTATAAAGGATTCCTTTATACAATATCACATCATTAGAGTACTAAGTTGCTTTAACAGCCACCAGAACAGTTGAGTTGTAGCCAAAAAACACTATAACAAATCAATTTTTGTCGTTCAAACCTATTCGTATTCTTTAAGATCCATTAACCACTTATTATTTCATTGCCTCACTCATCATAAATATATATCTCATTATACTTCCTAGATAACGGGGCATTTTGATCGTAATACGAACCAAAATGAAAACCCAAAAAGAATACACAAATTTCTACTTACATACTACTGAAACTTTCTTAAATGTTTTGCTTCCTGTTCCTTTTTCAATAGAGTATATATTACTTTGGATAAGCTTATTACAGTCCCAAATTATAATAAATGAAATTAATATTATAAATTCATGAACCAATTGATTTAGATTTTTATGTAAAACCGTTTTTTAAATAACAAAATGTTTCGTTATAATACCAAGGAAAAGAAAGTGCAATGAAGTTGCACCATTTACCCAATTCTTTGATCATATTGTTTAAATATTCAAACATATGCTTTTAGTTATTATCTTGTTATAAAACTGATAACAGTATAAGATCAGATAGAAAAAATGGGATGTAAAAACATACTTTTTTTTATTTAAATACACTTTTACTTATATTCGTTTCACGACTGCATTATTGACGACCATTTAATAATATTACTGAAATTATCACCAACTCTGGCCGAAACAAACTTGTTTTTACCTCTATCGATGTGTATAACTTCTGACACGTGTTCTTTTTTAACCGTCTGTGCTTAGATCTTCAAATACTTTTCAGCAATCTCAATATTTGGGAAATCATAGTTTCTATATTTTTCGTTTATACTTTAGTATAAAGTTGTTTAAGCTAAATAATACCACTAGAACGAAGTAATCATTGGTAATTTATAAAGAAAATGTGGACTTATTTGATATGGTGAGTGAATCAGACTTGATAGATGTATGCGTTCATCCATGTAACTTTGCTTCTCTATATAACTGGTACTTTTGTGATTTTAATTCAATTTTAATTACGACAATCCATGAATGAGCTTTAAATTCCTCCTCTGTAAAATCCAAGAGACTCGAATTAGTATCTTTTTGCAGATACCCGTCCATTTTTATCTATTCATTTATCAATAACTTTTGAAAACGAATACACGAATAATTTACTCAAATACACTAAATGGACAAATCAACCAATTTTGTATATATACTTTGAACTGCTTTTTTTTTTCTTTTTTGTCGGGTTAAAGTCAAATTTTGATAACAACGAATAAAACTGATAATTTAAAAAAGATGTTATGGTGAAATCGAGTACATTGGAATTTTGCCTTGTGAGATGTATACTAAAAACAGTAAAACAAATTGTTGAGGAAAATCGTATTTAGTTAAATTTAATTTTGTTTTAAAAAAAATTGGAAAAAATTCTAATATTTTTGACAATGTATTTGAGAAGAGTAATGGGACGGTGCAATGAAATAGAAAATTTATATGTATAATTTTTTTTATTTCTTAAAAGTGTAATAAAACATCTTAAGCTGTTTGTGAAAAATATGGCACAACTAAAGAAGGGTTTTTCAGGGAAAACCTATGTGAGGGCGGCCGTATGTGTGACGGAGCATGTACAGGTAATATATTGACATACAAACTGGCGTTTAAACCTTCGGGAACAAACTGATATGTATTCAATCATCAACATCAAGATATGACAGTAGATTTGAATTTGATTTAGAGTATTAACTTTTATATTATGAATAGCACTTTAATAAAGTACAATTAGCAAAGCAGAATAACATATAAACAAGCTAACGAAAGGGTTGGACGTTTTTGATGACTGAGCAGATGAGGTTGAAAGAGTACCACGAAGAATGCGCTATATCGAGTCTCATGACAGTGGAGAACTTTAAAATTCATGAATGGATTCAGTAATGCCAACTAAATTAAAATAACAAAGTACCAGTTCAATTAAAAAACTAGTAAGGATGAACGCGCGCTGAAAACAACGCTGAGATACTCACCATATCACCTAAGTCTACTTTATTATTATAAATTATTGATGATTACTTCGTTCTGAGGTAAAATGGATAAACCAACAAAAGTCTCCACACAAATGAAGTTTTATTCAATTCAGTTTTGTTGGTATATCCATTTTATCTCAGAATGAGTAAATACCATATAATTACGTATTGCACAACTAATGATTACTTCGTTTTAGTAGCATCATTTATCACAAACAACTTCATAATAAAGTATAAAGAAAGAATATAAAGACTCTAGTATCCCGAATACTAGCGTCCGGACTATACTCTACCGTCCAAATACTAATGGAGAGTTTTTTAGGAACTAAAGTATTGATGGTAAACAAAAGATAATACGCGTGTCAGAGGTTCAAATAAATTTATCTAAAGCCGAGCGAGTTGATAACATTTATTACTGAAATATTTTTATTTCAGTCGGAGTTTAGCATCACTCCAGTTATCATGGTTACCAATATAATTCTGAAATCGAATATAAGCATGTAGATTGGTGTATCTGATGATCAACTGATGATTAATAATGCAATTCTGAAGTCAGATATAAGCGTGACTTCGGTGTTCATGATGATCGGGGTAGAATCTATATGATGATCAACTAATGGTTAACAATATAATATGAAACAGAATATAAGCATCTAAATTGGTGTACATGATGATCAACTGATGATTAATAATGCAATTCTGAAGTCAGATATAAGCGTGACTTTAGTGTGCTTGATGATCGGGGTAGAATCTACATGATGATCAACTAACGGTTAACAATATAATATTGAAGCAGAATATAAGCATCGACATTGGTGTACATGATGATCAACTGATGATTAATAATGCAATTCTGAAGTCAGATATAAGTGTGACTTCGGTGTTCATGATGATCGGGGTAGAATCTACATGATGATCAACTAACGGTTAACAATATAATATTGAAGCAGAATATAAGCATCGACATTGGTGTACATGATGATCAACTGACGATTAATAATGCAATTCTGAAGTCAGATATAAGTGTGACTTCGGTGTTCATGATGATCGGGGTAGAATCTACATGATGATCAACTAACGGTTAACAATATAATATTGAAGCAGAATATAAGCATCGACATTGGTGTACATGATGATCAACTGATGATTAATAATGCAATTCTGAAGTCAGATATAAGCGTGACTTGGATGTACTTGATGTTCACCCAATAAAATAAAATTAATTATGCGTTAGTTAAACAATTAAATTATTATTAATAAAATTTTATTACAATTATTTAAGTTGTTGTTGGCTGTGTAGCACAAAAGAAGATGAAAAATAATGTTAAACTGTAGCTTTAAAGTAAAAATAAGTGATGAACTTATTTATATATTTCGATATATAAAATGGCTTAATAAACGGAAAGACAATCCAAACTGGACACAATACGAATTCAAAATCCAAGAAGAGTAACACACAAAGTATGAAACAGACTTACAAACTCAAATTTTTGGACAATCCATCTTCAGGAGAAAAGAGAAAGGGAGTCCAAGCACGCTGTAGACGATGTAGACGAAACAGCAAGTAAACCAGACGTTGCGTCTGCACCATGCTTGGGCTCCCTTTCTCATTTCTCTTGAAGATGGATTACCTGAAAATTTGAGTCTGTAAGTGTGTATGTTACTCTTTTTCGATTTTGAACTCGGATATATAGAATGATAATCGTGAATGGAGAAATATAGTTCAATGTAGAAAAAGAAACAAAGAGAAATCAAAAGCACAGACTTATAGTCTCTAATTTTTGGTTTGAACCGGGTCTCCAACCGTCTCTGAACCAGTGCGCTTGGTTTCCCTCTCTTATCTCTCCTGAGGACGGTTGAAACCGAAAATTAGAGACTGTAAGCCTCTATGTTAGATTTCTCTATGTTTCTTTTGCTACATTGAACTATATATATATATGTGTGTGTGTGTGTGTGTTCTCTAATCGGGATTCGGTCAATTTTTTATCCTAGAAAATTGACCGAATCCCGATTAGAGAACACACCTATTCCATCAAACGGTCGATATATTATTGAATCTGCTATATATATAGCAACGTTTAAACCACTGAAAATAATAGAACTGTGACTAAATCTTTAACCAAAACAACTGGTTTTCACCAGAGTTTCACTCACACAGTATCAGTGAGACTCTGACGATACAAATTGTTTTGGATGGAAGATCCGAGTCACATTTCTGAATTTCTTACTATCGTTTTGTTGCTGATTTTTATATCATATGTGTATTGTAAAACACTATATATATATTATATACTCTTACAATTAAAAGTGATCCAAATCGGGTAACAAAAGTTCAAATATAGTCAAAGAAACAAAAATTATTTAAAAACACACAAAGTCTATAATTTTTTGTTTAAACCATCGAAAATTATAAACTGTTTGTTTTTTTAATGTATCTATGTTTCTTACTATGTTATACATATGTATATACCTATATATGTAAACTAAATTTACAAAAAGAAAATACATATAATTGTTCACAAAAACTTACTCTTGCATAACAATGTTCTGAGAATGATTTCATGTTAAAATATTTACTTAAAGAACCAGATTATTATGAGTGTAAGCTACTAACAAACAAAAGAAGTATCATTTTCTACATTAAAAACGTAAATTGTGGAAAACTTTTTGGATTACGTTTATGTCTAAAACTGTAAAAGTTATTCCCAGTAAATAATATTAAAAAAAAATTGTAGAAAATATTCACATTAAAACATCTTAAAAATAAAATTTTTATGAAAATATTTCAAATACAGTTCAATACAAATGTTTTCTACAACTTTTATACATAACATTTACACCTATTGGAAGGGTGTAAATGTTATGTATGTTATGTATTTAAATTTTTGATCATTTAAAGTCTCAAAGTTTTAAAAAAAAACCTGCAGAAGTATAAAATTAGCGTTTGCCATTTGTTGATATTTCTACATTCGCCAGTCAGTGATCCAGATAGTCTTACTGTATACTACAGATTACAATACTACATTGCATACTACAGAATACTAATAAACACATTAATTCAGTATACTATTAATTATTCAAATTATATTAGCATAATTATTTTTCCTCATTATCCTCTGATAATAATTAATTTTTTTTACACTTTGTTCCATTTATAAAATTAAAATCTATCAAATGTTTCCATCGCCTACACATAAAGACATTTACCTTTAGCCCTGCTCTAAGGACAGAAAGTTTATATCATTTGTTACTGGGCACCAATTTTAGTTATAACAGAAACAGAATGCCGGATTGGTAGTTATTGCTAAAAATTGTTCTTTTTTGAATTCATAAGTGTAACTATAAGTTTGCAAATAGTTGTCAATGTATTAGTATAAAAGATATTTCTGTTTATTTGATTTTTTAATTTTAATAATATCACATTGATTTTAATTTATAGATTTTATTAGTTAGTCAACGATATAGAAGCAACAAAGAACGTATACCTATTTTAAACAAAATAAATATCGGTTTAATTAGTATTGTTAGGCATACGGCTTGCTGGTTTATAACATTATTATTGATCAGGATAGAATCATAGTTCATAAAATCATACTATTATGATTAAGACAGATTATTAATTGGAAGAGATGTTTTTGGGCAGGCAAATCAAAACTGAATGAAATTTGGAAATAATCATTAAAATCGTAAGATGTTTACAAGAGCACAAATTTAAATGATCATATCTCATGTCCAGTGTTTTATTCTCAGTAACTCTTTAACGTCTAAATTTTTAAACCGTCGTTTATTAACGATTGACAAATATAATTCTTACCAATAGATAAAAGTTCCAATGAATTTAGCAAAGAATAATTATTGAACATTTCTGATTAATCTGCAATGTGGTCATTATATCCAAAAACAAACTGGATAAAGAATGACAAATGAGGCAATTACCCACTTCTAGAACAACAAAGAAGTTGAAAGCTTATAAATGTGTGATTTTGAAACCATAACTATTAACTGTCAAGACAGTTTTTAATCCAACCAATGGAATAAAGTGGAACAAACATCGGATCCTGAAGTGAAAACAAAGTTAGGAGTGGTTTACACTCACTTTTAGTATAATTAAACCTATACTAAACTCATCCACAACCAGATTATATGTTTCATTTTATCAGTTATAACGAGAACCCAAAACAGGATTATTTATCATTTTAATTTATCGTGGATATATCAATTCTAAATTACAACGAAAATGTAATCAGTGTTATAGCACAATATTAGAAGTTACTGCAGGCAAAACTTCATAGTATTACGTTTTCTCATCTAAAATTCAAATTTTTAATTTTTTCTGAATGCATTATTTATTTTTCCATTGTATTCCTACTATATAATACTCCATATAATGCTATATTCCCTGCCTTAATTAAAACAAATATCACTTCTAACATTATCCATTATGAAAAGTGATAAATAATAATATTAAGCCTTATCATTTAAACAAAAATAGCCTCTGACAATGCAATCATTGTATATAAAAAACTATAAATATAAAACGTAATTTTAATATTTGCATACAATTTATTTAAATATATTACGTAATCAAATAAGCTGTTTTTACATCTACACTATGAAGGAATAATTTTTCTAATACTCTCATATAATTATGATTATTAATTATTTATACTCAAAAAAATGTTCTTTGAATTATGTATTGTTCTTTTTGTTTCTATCTGTCCAACAATTCCACAGTACACTCTCAATTCATCCAGACCAACTTGCTCAAAATCTTTCCCAACTAGTAATCCTCACAAAGCCCCAAAGACGACTAAAACGGCAATGGCCACGTGACTTTCTGTCGTCATAAAGCTTAAACATAGTTACGGAGTGCCACCAATGGGTGTCCACCCGATTTCCGCTACATAATCAAAAAGCTAAAGGAGTAACCCTGAAATCAAAATTACTTCTAAATACATGAAATTGTAGTCGAAGTATCAAAGGAAAAAAATAAAAATCTGTCTGATATATTTATAACAATTCCGTTATTTTCAGGATTTTAGGGTCTATATTTGATATAAAAATTAACTTTCTTTTTATCCTGGAAGAGTAATGGAATATTTAAAGTTTGAAAATATTAACAATAAGTTCATTAAATTGAACTAAAACTATCAGATTTTAGTCTAGTGATACCACAGGATTGGTTTATGTTGAGATGGAGACAATGTGGGTATCTCGATATCTCCCGTTAAGATAAGACTGTGCCTGTTGTCGTAATTCCTAGAAAAGGGAATAGGTTTAAATCATGTTCGCTGAATATTGTTTATTCTTTTTTTATTATTATTATTAAGGCTCCACACAGCTGTGGGCAGGTACCATTTCATCCTCAGTGGATTATTTCCATAAGCTTGACTCCATATAATTTCATTGTAGTACTCTTCAAGATATGTTGAGGTCCTCTCGTGACAAAATGTTTTGGGAGTGTTGTTGTCATTCCAATGAAATGTTTCGGTGCCCGCAGTCCCCAAGTTCACGGGTATACTTATAAATAAAGTCTTGTAGTGGTGAAGTATCATTTCTATTATTGTTTCCAAAAAAAAAAAAAGATTCTCACTGTTAACTTTGACAAGATGTTATGAATTTAACGAATTCAGCTACTTCATATTTCTTTTAATGTTTTCTGTGAGATCGTTTTCGTATGATTTGTCAGAATACTGATTGCAATAAAGAAGGTTGTGGTTCATGGTCCATCCATGCATGTTGTTCATATATTCCAAAAGCGGAGGAACAAAATGTTTTTTGCTTACTGATCAGCTGAGATTATATTAACCATATGATTATTGCTAATAGTCCTTCAATACAATAGTCCCTACAATTCAATATTTCCTCTAAATCAATTGTTCATTGTAATATGTATGTAAAAACATACAATCCAATGTATAGTAAATATGTTGAAACATACAATTCAGTGTTTCTGAATTACAATAGTAATATATATATATATACTTTTTCATTGTAAATACGTTCAAAAACGACAAATATAGTTCAATGTTGAAAACGAAACATAGAGAAATCAAAACACACACGTACAGTCTCTAATTTTTGGTTTAAACCGTCTTCAGGAGAGTTAAGAGAGGGAAACCAAGCGCACTAGTTCAACGCACTTGAACCAGTTGGGTTTTTGACTCTGACGGAGACCGCTTGTTATGGTTGAAAGATCTTGGTCTTGTTTTCCCATTTTCTTATTGTGGTTTGATCATTGATTGTTATTTCACGTGCTTATGAATTATAATATATGTATATATATTATATGTATATATATATATATATATATATATATATATATATATATATAAAGATTTCACATAAGCACGTGAAATAACAATCAATGATCAAACCACAATAAGAAAATGGTTTTCTCATTTTCTTTTGTGGATTGATTATTGATATATATATATATATATACATATATCATTAAAAAAAAGAGAAAAACATAGATAAAGGCATACAAAATTCACTACTATATTTTAACTAGTGTCGTCATGCGACAAACACGCGTGCCCTCTGCTGGCTGTCTTTCGCAAGAGTAACTAACTAAAGAGAGAGAACTAACTAAAAATGCAAACTGAATATAATAGAAGCAGAAAAGAGAAAGCTAAACTAATGTGAAAAAAATAAAAGTAAAATTAAAATACTGAAATAATAAGAGAAAAAGAAGGAGAAAAAAAAAATTATCTGCCTTGCCTGCTGGATTGAGGCCAGCAGGCAAGCGAGCACCAAGAAGACAAATACAATACTGTATAATACAGTCGTTATATACAGTAGACCCTATAAAGCAATAGTTCCTACTGGGTACTGTGTTACAGACCATCAACGACCAAACGTATCCTCCTAGAGCTGACACTGACGTGTACGAGTATGTTATAATCAGCAGTACGAGTACGTATCAGCAGTATGTATAACGTGCTATAAGTTATAAGACAGAGTACTGCTGCATTTGCTATTCTGCTATACGTATGTATTTAGTAAGTAAATACCAGTCGTTTTTCGTCTGGTCAGTTAGTTTACGTCATGTTGGTCTTTTGAATACAAATCATTCAGTTATATTAAGGTTTTCAACCATTATTTTCTTTCAAACCTCTGAAATTTATAATCGTACTTTACATATCAAAAACCTTCATTTTTGTATGAAAACCGAAAAACCATTTTTTTCTAGGTAGAAAAATAATCCAATGAAAATATTTTATTATATTAATGACAAGAATTCTAAATATTGGAATCTTTTGGAAGGAATAAGTTAAATGTCTTTTTTATTTTTTTACGAATTTCATTTTAAAAAAATCAAGTTTGTATATAATTTGGTAATTTGGGAAAAGTAAGATAAGGTTTTAAAGTTTTACTGAGGAATAAAAACATTGTAGCTGATGTTTCAATGATCATGTTTGAATATTCTAAACGGACAGCAAGCTGCATTAGTGATGTATCATATAAATTTGGCATGGACAACTCAGTGTTCCATGCCAAATTCGCAAATTTTTGTTTGTTGTTCATGGACCCCTTTTAAACTTCTGCGAATTCCTGAGGGTTCAAATGGACCTGTTGAGGACCTCTGAGTTATATGAAGGATAGTAATTCTAGAGAAACCAACTTCAATGAGAAGTTCAATAACTTGAATAACTTCAATTCTCCAACTAATGAGAATGTTATTGGAGATCTGAAAAATGAGCTTTATACAAGTTGGTTTGAAGGGAAAGCGATTTTAGTCCCCACGTTAGTCTCCAAACGTTTAGTAATTTTAGAAAATTTCTATGAGTAATTAAGATCTAAAGAGAATGTTGTAGGGGAATTCTAGGAAAAAAACTTTGTACAAGTTGGTTTGAATAAAAAGTAGTTTTAGCGCCCACTTTGGTTACCAGCCGTTTAGTAATTCTGCAATATAAATGCCTATAAGCAATCAAGGTCTAAAGAGAATGTTGTAGAGAAATTCTAGAAAAAACCTTTGTACAAGTTGGTTTCAATGGGAAGCAGTTTTAGTGCCCACTTTGGTACCCAGCCGTTTAGTAATTCTAGAAAATTCCTATGAGCAATCAAGGTCTAAAGAGAATGTTGTAGGGAAATTCTAGAAAAAACCTTCGTACAAGTTGGTTTGAATGGGAAGCAGTTTTAGCGCCCACTTTGGTTACTAGCCGTTTAGTAATTCTGCAATATAAATGCCTATAAGCAATCAAGGTCTAATGAGAATGTTGAAGGGAAATTCTAGAAAAAACCTTTGTACAAGTTGGTTTGAATGGGAAGCAGTTTTAGTGCCCAGTTTGGTTACCAGCCGTTTAGTAATTCTAGAAAATTCCTATAAGCAATCAAGATCTAAAGAGAATGTTGTAGAAAAATTCTAGAAAAAACCTTTGTACAAGTTGGTTTGAATGGGAAGCAGTTTTAGTGCCTACTTTGGTTACCAGCCGTTTAGTAATTTTAGAAAATAAATGCCTATAAGCAATAAAATCTGAAAGTTTATGAGGTAGGAGACTCTGTAAAACTAGCATTAAACAAGTTGGTTTGAATGGGAAACGATTTTAGTGTTGACATTGGTCACCAGCCGTTTAGGTCGCGTCAGTAGTACAAAGGATTTTGTAACTAGTGTCGATATCATTATCAATGAGATACAACTGATAAGAGCCTAAAAATAACATTTTAATAGAAACAGCAGAATTAACATTACTTTCTCAACATTAAAGCAAATCATTGATAAAAAAAAACAAAAGTTTTTAAACATTAATTACAGATAAACAAAAACTAAACAATTAAATATTTTGCTTAAAGTGATTTAAAGTTATTAATGATTTCTAAGCATTTAGCTGGCTCCGTAATCCTAATTGATCCACAAGCAGCAGGGAGATTAAACGAGTATTATAATGTGGCAATTTTGATGCCTTCCATCTCAAGTGAGTGCTCATTGTTTTAATCCTGTTAAATCAATCAGAACAACAAATCCATTTCCCACAAACAGTTCACATAAATTACATTACTTACTACTTCAGTTCTTTTTCTTTATTTTATTTTGTCATCATTTTTTTTTCATTTATCTTAATTTTCTTCTCATTCATCATTTATAATTACGTTTTATATTTACAGATCGTGGGTCCCGTAATAATTCCGTTACCTACCTTGAGGTACTGGGGTAAAAATTATAATACAGTAATCCCTCACTTTTCGCGGATAATGGGGACCGAAGACACCCGCGAAAAGCGAAAATCCGCGAATAATGAAAGCCTCTAAAGCTCAAACAACGACCTTTCCAACAGAGAGAAAATCCTGACCTTACTGAATACTGTACTGTGTTGTAAATAAAAATGAAAAACAAAAAGAAAAAAATAAGAAATAATTAATACAAAAAAATACATCTTTACTGACTAAAAGAGAGAAAGAGAGAGAGATTTATACCCTTAATGTATTTTACAGTATAATTATGCAAGTAAATAAAATAAAAAAAATTCGTAACTATCCTTTTCTTTTAATTTATAGATGAAAAGGCATAGTTTTTTATTTCTATTTTTTGATATATTTATTATTCTCTTGTTCCAATTGATTATCTTTTAATATTTTTCATTAATTTTCAGTCTTTATTGAATATTTTTTAATAGCTTTTATTAACCTTCAATTTAATACTGTAGAATATATTTTGACCCAGCAAGTCACTGGTTGTTCTTTCTTGATCGTAAAAGAAGAATCCTGTACACTTTCTTCTCTAATACTAACTACTGTACTTTTTCATGACGAGTTGTATTTTTTTTATTTTTTTACTGCAATTACAGTTGAATATTTTTGTATATTTTGTAATTTTTAATTGAACATTTCAGGACCCCGCGAACTAGCGAGGGATTACTGTGTATAAAGAATTACGCTTGATTTATATATGAATAATATATATAGTAGAAATCTAAAGCAACATATTTAGAAAGGAAGGGATTATTTTAATTGAATGAAACCTTAATCCATGATTAATCGGTAATCACTAATTATTAGTAATGACCTGCCCAACACTATCAGTTACTAAATATTCTAATTTTACCGTAGATTGTAATTATCCGTGGATAATTGAATCAAAATAAAATGATCAGTATGTTTAAACTCTATTTCATTAAGCAAACAACTTTGATTAATTAGTAGTTATGAATTAGTCATTATCACTTCATTTGAATATATCATTCCTATTATAAATAAAGCTTGTCAAACGAAGCTACAAGCATACAAATATATAGATCTTAAAACATATATCAAAGAACAAATAAAAAAACTTAAACTAATTGATATTTATTTCAAAAAAAATTTCATTTTCATAAGCTAACAAGCGAAGATGAAACCCAAATCTCTGGTGTCTCAATGTTGACAAACATTTCCCACTTTTTTCTTAATAATTAACAATGCACTCTTAATCTGTAAGTTAATTAACAAAACTGATTGATGCAGACTTTTAAGATGATTTAATTTCACACGAAATTATTTTAATTCACTGTAATTAATAAGTTACACAAATTCATTTAGACTAATTAATCAAAAATTGTCAGCATATATAAAGCTTAATTTGATTATGGATGTAATTAATTTAATTATTAATTATCAATACCAATTAATAGCCATATCAATTTCATTTGAATTCATCCATCATAATTACTCAGCATATTTGAAATATGATTCTTTCAGCATGCAATTCCTGCAATTCATCATTATGAATTATTCATACAAATTGAAAGTGATTTAATTAATTGTTAAGTCATAAAAACCGTATCAGTTAAACAGAATTCAAAAATTAATATATATTATATTAACATAATTGTACTTTTTTTTTATTTTAATATTGATTGAACATTAAATGAGATGTCATTAACCTAAATGCTGGGTCATTAAACGGTGTTTGGGGCTTCAGCAAATTTAAATCACAGCGGTTTACTTGGTTATTTTAATGATAGTTTATAAATATTAGTGTCATTGTAATAAAGAAAAAAGAGTTCAGTTAATAATAATAATTACGTTGATTAACAATCAGTGTTGACTGTATTATCATAAAGAAATGTCAGGATGTCTTTATTGATTTATAATTGTTTTTTAATGGTTTGCTGTTTTCGTCCTGTTTTAGTATGCCACGTTATGAATGTAAATAATTTATGAGTAGATTTTATAACAAGAACCAATTATTGGGGATTATATAATAAATAAATAATCTAACCAGTAAATTATATCATGTAAAACTTACTACAATGTATATACTATTATAATTAATATAATAATTAAAGAATTATAATTATAATTATTAAGGTAGAGGTCACAGTGGCTTACAACCCTCCTCTGTACTTCGATCCGGAGTTCTATACCCTCCCTGAGCCCTCGATTTATTCATGCGGAAGATGAAAACAAATCTGACCTCGTCATCTCTTGAAAAGAACATTAAACCTGTTTTGATTTATACATGTCCTTTGGCCTTTTGATCATACTATGATAAAGTAATATCGGATGATATTTTCTAACGTGTACTCCTTAGGAAACTTCTCGAGAGGCCAACCGTATACTCCAAACAAGGAGAATGAAACAGTTTTCGTGAAGTGCCCAAGGCAGAACTCGTGTAGGCGGGCTTGACCTATACATAGAAAAGGTATAATCATAAGTCTTTTAGTGTTTATGAAGTTGATTGTTACTTGATGAAAGATGTCATCAACAACTATAGTTGGGAAAGGGAAAGAAAAAGGAAAGTCACAATTAATGAGGAGTTGAGAAAGACTGAATAGAATAAGTAAGAGAGAGAGAGAGAGAGTAGGGATCCCAGAATAGGTATAGGGAGAAGGAAGGAGAGCATCCAAACGCTAACCCTATCGAGACCAGCCAAGCAGGCCTAAGTCCACATAACTGGCCCCAATCAGCAGGAAGTAGAAAAGGTCTTAGGGACCCGTAGTCCCCAAACAATGCAGCATGCTTCCACCTGTCGGTGCCTATCCAAGAACACATATCATAAGGAACCAGCTAAAGGCGCTGTTGTGCCACCAAAGTGAGAAAGACAGGCGCCTACCGAGTGGACCTTCTGGTCCTCGACGGCGGACCCCGACCAAGGAACACGACACACCCCACCACACCACCACGCAAGAGAAAGTCTTAGATAAGACAGGCCTTAGCTACATAAGGACGATCAGCATCTCAAGCCAGCTCGTGATGGCTGGACTTCCCACCTGCGAACGCGGGACATCCACTCGGTTGTGCCTTTCTTAGTTCATGCCATAAGCAAACAAACGCCCAGGCATACTAAGCCCCCCCACCACGACAAGGTGAAGGCACGTCGGGGGGGGGAGTGGACCTTAAACCATTGGTCCTGAGCATCTAACGCCAAGTATTAGTTATAAGAGTATGAGGCGAAATGTAGGACTCCCAACCCATAATCTTTGTTCCGTGGTATCACAAAGGGTCACTCTTTGGCCTATCTGTGTTCACTCTTAGGACGGTTACTGCAACTTAACCTAATTATAAAGATGTACGACTATAAATATTTTTTATTAAAACTGTTTCATAATAAAGTTATATTATTTACCTTTAAACATGGAATCCATAAAAATCTAGGAATCGCTAATAGAATTTTTTTATATCATTGTATTTAATTTAAAGTATAAATAAAAATTGATTAAGTATCATTAAAACTGTGTACTCGGTGCATAATACGAAACGTCTTTTTTCTTAACTTTTTAAGAATAAAGTTTTATATAATAACTTTACTTATTATTAAAATATGGTAGTAAAAGTTGACATATTTGCACCTTGATGACATTGTATTTTTATGGATATAGTTAATAAAAACGATTTGTATATTTCTTTATTTTATTTTTGTTTTTAATAGCAAGCCTTGTGGGAGCTTAATGCCTTTTAGACTATACAAAGGGTGAGAGTTCATTTTGGATTCGACACCTATTTAGAACACCGATAGGTTAGGTTAGGTTGCAGAAGATCATACCACAGAGAACACACAGGCAAATGATTGGCCATTTGTGATAGCACACAATAAACATTCTATATTGGGAATCCTAATTTTGCCTAACTCAACTATTCTAATGTAGTGCAATCTGTTATTATGTGGTATTTACTCATTGTAGGGTAAAAATCTAATGAAATGGTCTCCACATATAAAACTTTTAATGATATAAACAACGCGTTTCGAACACGTAGTGTTCTTCTTCAGGCATTAACTAAAAAAATACAATGACACCAGAGAGTTATCTATAGTACAAAGTAAATAAGTACAAAAATTAATATAAAATAAAATAAGGCAGAAAGTACGAACCTCAACTAGGTTCGTACTTTCTGCCTTATTTTATTTTATATTAATTTTTGTACTTATTTACTTTGTACTATAGATAACTCTCTGGTGTCATTGTATTTTTTTAGTTAATGCCTGAAGAAGAACACTACGTGTTCGAAACGCGTTGTTTATATCATTAAAAGTTTTATATGTGGAGACCATTTCATTAGATTTTTACCCTACAATAACTCAACTATATTTAGAATAGGGTTTTTTGATGAGTATCTGACATCATGTAGTCTTGGGACTGACAGCTTAACATCCTATCCGAGAGACTTCGTGCTTTGATGTTTTCACTTCTGGCATGAATAAGTTGAGGTTCAGAGTAAGTATTGAACCCTGGATCTACCAGTCCTGAGGCGAGCACAAAGCCACTGGGCTACCCGGTAATATGACTTCTTTAAAACACCGATAAGCGGGTCGTATAACACATATGTTGTCATTTACAAAGCTAATAAAATATTTCTAAAACCAGTCTGTCTAGTGCTAAATAACTTTTAGACACATCAATATCAACTCTTCAAAGAATAAGTGCATCTAAGTAACTTGTATTATTCATTTGGATAACTTCCCAGTAAATAGTACATATCTAAAGTGTTAAAAACCGTAATTTCTAATGTTGTTTTGTAAATTATTTCTTATTTTTTTCATATTTAATTATTTGTTTGTAGTATTATTACATGGTATTTTTAGACATGTTCCAAGTTTATTTAAAATATGAATTGTATGTTCATTCATTAATTATTTTCATATTCATGTTTACATAATTGTTCATTTTATTTTGCTAATATTATTATAGACAATATTACTGGTATATTATCTCTTATGTTTTCTTCATAACGTTGTCAATAGGGAAAAATACTAATTTATGACACTTGACACTGGGCCAGATTTGCTCAGTCGTTACCGTACTCTCCTCTGAACTGGTAAGTCCGGGGCGATACTCACCTCGTCCTCGATTTATTTACGAGAGGAGATGAATCAATCTGAATATGTCGTCCCTTGGAGAGGATGTTAAGCCGTCGGTCCCGAGCCTGCACGATGTCAGATACTCTTTGAAGATCCCTATTCTAAATACACACGAGTTAGGCAAAATTTAGGACTCCCAATGTACAATTACCGATCAAACAAAAAGACCGTAAAGGGCTGACGTTTTTAACCAGGTAGGGGATTAGTTAAAGAAAATATGACCCTTTAACACAATTTTAAACAATATATTATTAATAGTTTAAATTACAAATGAGAACATTCTTTGGTGATTAATGTTTTGTATAAAGGCCATATTATTTACACAAATAATATTTCACTGAGCTGTTACAAGTAATTGTGGACAGCGTTTCTCGTTTGTAGAAGCATTGCATAGGCAATAAGTAAAATAACGAGTTTCTACTTGAGATATAGTTAAGAATTAAAGTGAATTGTTATTTACGTAAAGTGGGGATAGTTACAAATTGGGAAGCCAAACAAAGAAAAGACTTTAGAACGGGTAAGGTGTCGGGAAGAGCTGACACTAACGCGGTAAGCATCCAATCCACAGGGGCTTCCTCGGCTTGGCTTCTCGGCCCTTACAAGTACCTTCCTTTATTTAAACTGTTTAACACTTGAAAAATAAATCAATTCCCTTCTAGTCGAATGCTAAAATTATCAGCTTTGTTGTATTAGTAGTATGTATGAAAATTATAATTAGACGGATATTTCAAGAAAAATAAACTTGATTAAAGCATTATTTTATTTTAAGGAATCTAAAAATTATTGTTTACTAAACAACCCGTGACCCCTTGTGTCACCCAGTGTTAAGAAGTTGTAGCAACAGTTAATAAAATATATTCACTGAACTTGATTGACAGCAATAACTGGTATGCTATTTCTTGTTATTAAACCATGAAAACAAAGATTCTTATATAGTCCAAACATTTGATATAGTATTTTTAACATTAATGAAGATATATACACAACAACTATATTTAACAAAACAAAAAAAAAATTAAAAGTAAAGAAATTTTATTACACAAATAAATTAAACATCAATTTAATGTATATACACAATCAAGCATATTTAAAACAAACAAAACCTGTGAATTGAAATATTCTATTTATTTTACCTTACGTAAAATAACATTAATGAAAGGAATGTGTCTTTATAACATTACCTTAGAACATTCGTATTTAAACTGACATTTATGTTCAAGTTTATATTCCTAAAATTATTCATTTTAAACCTCTAATATAATAGTTTATTATATATACTTTCAGAATTTCATAAATCTGTTTATTGCTTAAGTTCCTAATATGATTGCTAAATCAAAACGTTGGCTTTGAAAGTTTTATTTGAGCATGGAAAACTGACCGATTCCTGATAAATAAAATTTGTTTTTTATATATATATGTGCAACAAGAATTAACAGTAAACATGTGAAATAAAAAAAAACATCGTCTAAACAACAATAAGATTTCTAAAAATGGGACTGAGATCTTTCGTAGAAAATCTTGTCAGGTTTATTCTAAAACATAAACAGATTTCACATCTGGAGTCATTAATTAATTGACTTACGTTGAGAGAATTTTTTTTTCAATCTTCTTCCTTTTGAATGCCATTATTTGTAAAGTAATATATTACTCATTGTTTTCTGTAAAATTATTTGACTAATTCGTCATAAACTGGAATTAACAGGTATTCCAATTTTCACCTGTGTGCAAATATTTAAAGCAGAACATCAGATTTTTGTAAGTATATAGATATTTTGTTATTACTCTTGTGGGTGTATGTGTATGTGAACGTGTGATGTTTGTGTTTGTGTGAGTACACATGTTGTCTGTATGTATGTGTGTTTATGTGTGTTATGTGTGAGGGTGTGTGTATGTATGTGTGTGAGTTTAGCTTTTAGTTTTAGCTGATGGATTCGGTTCAAAAGTGTTTAAACGCTTACAAAATAAAATGGTATGTTCTTTTAATCCTACTGCTGACAATTTCTGCTTCATTAAGAGTTAATTGACCAATGTGAGATAAATTTATAGTCCACGAAATTTTGAGAAAAACTCCTTCAAAAAAGAGTTTCCATGAGACCACCACGAAAGATATTTACAAAACATCCAGAGATAATTAAAAACAATCCAAAAATTGTTCATTGTTCCTCAAAGCATTTAAATTAGTCCCAATATTTTACTTACAGTAATGTAATAATGCTGAATACTATTATATGCTAGACGTAAAAGATTTTATTTTAAATCTCAATACTAAATCGATTAGTATTTTTATAATTTAAGTTTTACTCCTCTTATTTTGTCGCTTTTATCATACTAATTTTTGTTTCTCAGAATAGGAGTACTTTCATAGGTAAAGAAATAATTAAATTTATTTGCAATTACGAACGATTTGTTTTAAAAACTGAAACGCATGAATTGTTCAAAGTCTGAAATAGTTATTTATTATTAAACGAAATCTTAAAATTATGATTTATATAATTTAAGAATATAAATTATTGATCCTGTTGCTAATTAAGAAATTTTAGATGAAAGCCATCAATAATGACAAGGTAGGCATTCCAGGGGTTGGAGTTTTTGCTGGATGTCGTTTATCTCTTAGAGGGTCCCCTGCCAACAAAGAGACTAATCCATCATTAACAACATCTCCTTAATGCACTTAGCAATTATTTAATCTTTCCCGTAATTTTTATCAGTTAATTCTTTCTATTTAAAAAAAAAATTAAATGAAAAAATATATAAGGATTAATTGAACAATGTTTGTTTATAATAAAATGTTTATTCATTTAATCTGGTTGCATCTACTTCTTTGCCAGTTCTTTGTTTGTTATTTTCTAGAGAATGACTCATGATACTGTGCAAGTTCGCAGATAGTTTATTCTGTCTTTTGCACTGAACTTAGTTCTGGTATAACCCATGGTATCCTTATTTTCCCATCTTTTCTATTATTTCTTTTTTAATATTACAAATATTTCAGGTTATTTGTTTCATAACATCTTTTTCTTGTAAAAGTGCTTTGCTTCTGTTTGTTATTTATATTTTAAGTATATAGCTTTGTTCAGTCCTTATATACGCTAACAGCACTTTATAGTCATATTTAAACTGTTAAATCTTAGTAGTTAGTATTTCATAACCCTTATCTGTTTATTGATTTTTCTAACATTGTCACTTGACCATATTCTTTTATTGTAGAACCCTGATAGCAGGGAGTTATCTACTACCTATACATATAAACGTTCAAACCACAATAATAAATTGGGGCTAGAACCTTTCAATGGTAACAAGTGACCAGAGTAAAATTCCAACTGATTGTTATTTCACGTGTTTATTGTGAAATCTTGTTGAATTTATACATATATGAGTCGTCACATATCTTCGGAGCGACTCGCATCTATCTTCTTGATGACGAAGCAAACGAATTATATTAATGATTTTCTGTGATTTCTTTTATGTATGTTCTTTTTGTTAATCTAGTTTATATATATAACACTTTTTTTACAAGCTATAGATGAGCTCAATTTGCTCAATTAACTACTAAGTCTTACCTTTATCACTAGAACAAGCTGAAAGTAAAAAGCCGATAATTGTGATCATTGGTGACAAATTTATAGAATGATAACAACATAATCAGTAAAGATAGAGGAATAATGAGATCCCTCTATCCTTTGTATATTTATACAAGGCTTACAGAAAACTTTGTTTGGTTTGAAAAGCAATATTAGTAAAGTGAGATTGCAAGATAGTTATAATGGTTGAAGCAGGTGGAAGGTTTTGTGGCACGAGCTACCAACAGTAAGAGAAATCTGTCAAAATAACCTTATTTCCAGGTACAAAGAGCCCGAAGAAAAAAGGGTTTGGTTGCCGCCGTCTAGGGTGAGCATTTATCTTGAACCTAACCATCTGCCCATCCTTCTAATAACCAACCACCCCACTGGCGTCCAATCAACTTAAACATATAGAGTAGAAAGGGGCGAAAAAAAAATCAATTACTTTGTTGATTTATAGTCAAAGAGTATAAGTTAGCGCTTGTTAGCCGCTTGTGAGGGTATCTCTCCAACATGATCTCATTCATATCGATAGCATGAGATAAGAGTGTCGATAATGCAACCCTTAACCAAGCACGTACACGTACCTTACAGCATCTCAGTCACATCTCTCGCCTCTTTTTAAAAAAAAAAAAAAAATAACTTTTCTATCCTGTTGTACGATATTTACTTACCCTTATTATTTGTTAATGTTAATTTATAGTCTGTTCATTTATATTCATATTTAAAAATTAGTACAAATATATATACAAAAAAATTAAAAGTTCCCAAAAAAATGACACAACAACAACAAACAAACAAAGAATTATCATAAAAAACAACGTGTTTCAAACTCTTACGTGTTACAAACACATAACGCTATCTTTCTATTGAGACTCTAAATTCGTGGTATTTATTTCGTAATACTATTTTGGTTTTGAGGTCTTTACTTTCGCAGGGCTTCTAAAATTAATGCATTAATTGGTATAAATTTGGTACGTTTTCTCCTAATTTCACTCATCTGGGATAATGACAGCGTTTTTTTTTTTTGATATTTTTGAAGAAAAATTAACATTAAGTCATTTTTTTTTATTTCAACTTAAAGAGAAAATAGGAGATGCATTTTCATTATAAGATGAAATTAATTTTATAAATTTAACATTGTTTTAATAATTCACTAAATTTGGTACGTTTTCATGAGAATTTTGCTACCTTTCAGCTAAAAAACTTCGGCAGCCCAGAAATTGTGACCTGTTTTCGTGTGGAAGGAGTTGACGCTAATGCTCTGAGGGAGATCGTCTGGGATATGGCCCAGGGTCTCCCGTATTTTCCCAGTAGCTTTACGAGCCAAGTCTTGTTTCTCCTTTTGATCTACCGTCGTTGTAACATTGGCTTTTGAGGTTTGAACATGCAGGGTAATTTGGCTGTTTCACTTAGGTACGACGTTTAGCCAGACTATCCGCCTGGGATCCCAACGTGGCAGGGAATCCACTGTATCTTTAAGGTCCAGCAATTTCCCACTATACTGTTGAGAACCTTTAGCTCCATTTCTATATTACATACGACAGTCAATATGTTTTTTTTTTATTTCACATGTTTATTATCAAAAAATTAACACATACTTACATAGGGCTGTTATATGGTACAGTCATCCAAATTTTCAATGAATTTTCTTGTTAAATAATCTCTTAAATTATTAATTAAGAGATTAATTAACTGAATAATTTTCTTGTCTCCAATTTTCTGTTTTCCATGAAATATTAAAGAATAATTTTTAATAATTACTACTAATAAAATTACAGTTTGTTACTTAACCAATTAAATAACGTACAACAAATTAAATAGTGTCTTATTAAAAGTTATGAAACAAATTAAATCATGTAGGCAAAGTAAATTAAAGAGATGATCATAAAACAATTAAAATCATCTTAAAGCCTTAAACAAATGAAATTAGCTTAAAATTTTTAAAAAACCAAACACATATCACTATTATGCATATTTAGATAAAATTAGAGTAAAATTAATTTATATTATTTTTCTTTACGAATATTTGTTGTATACTTATTTACTTAACAAAAAGAAGTATTTCGACAGTTTATTGTTGAAATGAAAACAAATAGTATAAATAATTAACTTATGGCAAATTTTATGTGGCTTATTTAATATTGGACCTATATTACTTTAATTTGTCATATATTTTATCACTTTACCTAGGCTTTGTATGGACAATATTTCATTTAAAATTTTTATTATTTTAATTATTAGTCATATATACGAGGTGTATAAATAAAGTAGTGAGACTGGCAACGTCGCTTTCGATCTGGCAACGCTGGAGACGCGTGGCCTTGAGTAGCGTCAGGTGCACGTGTGATGCGCCTCCAGTATGAATCTGAACTCGCCACAGTCATTTGTTTGTCCGTAGCGTTGGTTTTCGTGAAATGGTTTTTTCTTGAGCGTTTTAAAAATGAGTGACCTCAAAGTTGAGCAGCGGTGTGCAATCAAATTTTGCTTCAGACTTGGACATAATGCAACCGAAACTTTTGAAAAACTTCAGGAGGCCTATGGAGAACGTGTTTTATCAAGAGCACAGGATTTTCGGTGGTTTAAGGAATTTTCAGAAGGAAGAGAGTCGATTGAAGATGAACCACGAAGCGGAAGGCCTTCAAGTGCAAACACCGATGAAAATGTCAACAGAGTACGGAACCTTGTGCGTTCAGATCGACGCTTGACAGTCAGAATGATCGGGGAACAGTTGTAGAGTAGTTGGTACTTCTCCAGAGTCCTTCGTGTGCGGCCAAACATCAAAGACAAGTGGGTGTTGCATCACGACAACGCGCCCTGTCACACTGCCATCTCAATAAACGAGTTTTTGGCCAGTAAAAACATTCCTGTTGCTCCTCAGCCTCCTTATTCACCAGACTTGATAAAATATATATATATAAACTTTAATTTTCTTCTGTTCGTCTCTACTTCATTACTTCCTGAACCGGGCGCGCGTGCAGCACAGTCGGTTGCCGGGACGGTTTCCTGCTGTTGTGTTTCCGGCGTGCTTGGTCGCCCATTCCTTTTCTCCTGAAGACGGATCATCCGAAAATTTGAGTTTGTAAGTGTGTCTCTTTCTCTGTGTGTTGCTTTTCTTCATTTTTGAACTGATTTGCTTCCAGTTTGGATCGTTTTTTCGAATTTTTAGCGGATATATATATATGATCAAATAAAAAAAAACAAGACTAATGTCTTTCAAACGTAACAAGCGGATGTACAAATACATCGAAACGTTGGCCTAGGTAGGAATTTATTTTCTTTTATATGACTTAGCCCTCAAAAACAAAACCTACCTAATACAATAGAATAAACTCCTAACACTTGAAATTCTAGATCTGATATTGAAAAGTTTACCCATATTTATACAAACATTCTTTCACATCCCGAGTCACAATAACAATAGTTATATAATTGCAACATGGATTATAACCTTAAGTTATAAACCAACATTATTTATATTGTATCTTCATATGTACAGCCTCCTTACTTTTAAAATGATAGATGACCGTAACAAAGTAGTGTTTTCCATATTAATAACCAAATAATTCTCATGAAACATAAATAACCAATAGCATACTTTTCAAGGTAAAATTAATTTCTTTTGTTTGGTGTTTTGAAATAGATGTATACTTAGAATTAACAACTCTGATTGTAAAATAACCTGTTGTATGTATGTGTTGTTTTCAATAGTTTAGTTCTCTATGTAGATTGTTTTGTTACAACTATTATAGTTCTTACTCTAATTTTATCCCTGAAGATGATGTACAAATACGAGAACATCGAAACGTTGGCCTAGGAAGGAGTTTATTTTCTTTTATATGACCTAGCCCTCAAAAACAAAACACCTACCTGATATAATATATATATATATATATATATATATATATATATATATATATATATATATATGTTAGGTTAAATTATCAAATGAAAAGAGTTTTATGTTTTATAAGTAAATGTAGTTATGTTTCATGTAGTAAAATTTGTTTTTACTACTGAAGTACGAAACAAAAAAACTAAGCCGAACAAGTCCAACTGGATGATTTTCTTGAGAGTATTGAATAATCAACGTAAAGGACTGTATGTAAGGGAGAATAAAAAAGACAGTCAGCGAGAATATGACTTGGCATAACACGGGCATAGCATAGAATTGAGTGAACATAACATGGAGTAACATGGCATTTAGCGAACATGGCATGTCATGTCATTTGTAAATTGTACCAACATGATATGTCATAACATGTCATAGTGCATTGTAATTACGGGACATGACATTTCAACATTACAACCATTCGTGGGTTATAGTTCATGGTTATAAATAGTATATTCCTGTTATATTTCACATCAAAACATATTCATTTCTTCCCCGTAGTACCACACATGCAAACAATTATAGAAACTACTCTTTTTACACAAAATTTTATATGAATAATCACTTTGTTTCGAACAGTTCGTGTCCTTTTTTACGCTAAATACATATTGAGAAGATAAAATACCGAATGGTGACAATGTTAAACATGTTCGACAAGGCAATTACTTTTAACAAGTCATATTATATTAAGTTCTTTAGGTACAAAAATACTCTATAGAAGGTTATTCTTGCGTTTTCGTTCGTAATAAAAACATTTTTTTTAGTATACTGTTTAGTTGTCTCAGTTTCGTTTCGGTTTATATTAAATCCTTTGATGACAGTGGTGCTTCATATTAATATCAAAGAAAGGACAATTTATCTTGTTTTACTCTAACAGATCAACAGGTGTCTGTCCGATTATTAATAGCAAGAGCAACAAGCATAATTCATTAAAAGTATTATCTAACTGTGTAATCTAGGAATTTACCTTATAACCCTTCTTGTTTGGTCTTTAATCAAGAAGTTATAGCTATGTTGAATATACTGAATCGCACTAAAGCACCAAAGTTAAGCAACGTTGACTAGTGGTTACTGCTTGGATAGGTGACACAATGTGCCATTGCCATGTGGCAGAAGTCATAACTATGTTGAATATACCAGGTCACTATAGCACCAAAGTTAAGCAACGTTGACTAGTGGTTACTGCTTGGATAGGGACACCATGTGCCATTAGCCATGTACCAGAAGTCATAGCTATGTTGAATATACCAGGCCGCACTAAAGCACCAAAGTTAAGCAACGCTAATTAGTAGTTACTACATTGATAGCGACACCATGTGCCATTAGCCATGTGCCAGAAGTCATAGGTATGTAGAATATACCAGGTCGCACTAAAGCACCAAAGTTAAGCAACGTTAATTAGTAGTTACTACATTGATAGCGACACCATGTGCCATTAGCCATGTGCCAGAAGTCATAGCTATGTTGAATATACCAGGTCGCACTATAGCACCAAAGTAAGCAACGTTGACTAGTGGTTACTGCTTGGATAGCGACACCATGTGCCATTAGAACACCCCTGGTAATAATAAAAGTGGGTCCCACTAAAATATGAGTTAGACATTCAGACATTCAATAATACACAGGTATAGAATAATAAAACATCATTTCTATCATCAAATTGGTTTTTATGAGGTTTTAAATATTGAAATTATAGTAAAGCAATTTTTACTGTAATGAAAAAAAATTAGATAAATTTGAAAACAGTAGTAGAAATTTAATTATTTCAGTTTTAAAAGAGTGTAGTTTTGTATAACTGGTGGTACATCTTTTCGTTTTTTTATGGAAGATTTACTTTCAAGTTTTAGTTACGTCTTCAAATTTCTAGATTTCTCATCAAATTAACAAAAAGACTTTTTTTTATTATCTTTTATTTAGTTATGTAACCATAAGGGGGGACAAGGCAGCGGTGCGCTTACAGGAGAAAAGGTGTGCAGTGGTCCTCAGTTATCGACCACAATCCGTTCCGAAACCCGGTTCGAAAACCGATAGCTTCGAATTCCAAATCAATTAAGAAATAATACAAATAGTCCTAATCTGTTCCAATACAGTCAAAAACTGTATTCTCAAACCATATTTTAATTCACAATAACTATAATTTCGGATATAATTAAAATCCAATCAATTGACATGAACAATTAAAATTAATTATGAATTAAGTTATAAACTCTTACCTTTGAAGAGGTCAGATATTGGCACGTGTAAATGATGGGAGAGGATGGATGTTACTTCATGAATCCCCTTCCATAACATATTGCTTGGCGCCTCTTCGAATTCCGATACAAAAATAAATGGAATTTATGGTTCAATTGTCAATTTGTACGATTTCCAAGATGATTGAAAACCGAAGTTCTACTGTAGTCAAATTTACTGTAAACTGAAACCATTTTCTGTTATACTAAAATCACTTAAGACGACCATTAAATGACAAAACAGACAAGAAATCAGATAAATCCTAGTGTAACTAAACTAAAACCATCCAAATCTAAATTATAGGTATCAATAAAATATCACCTATATAAATTTAGGCTAGTAAAAGGCCTAAAAATCTAAAAGTTATCTGGAATAGTATTTATTTTCTGAATAATTACTTTGCAATTATGAAAAATTAGAAATTTGATAAAACCAATTTGACATCTTTTAGAAACACTAAAATCTTTTCAGACCGCAACAAATCTTACTGTAGAAAAGTACCATAATCTTAATGCTTAATTTACAAGAAACATAGAAAAGCTATCATGGAGTAGTAATGTCCACAGTACAAGTAATCCACAGACATCTCAAGTTTTAGTCCTAGGAACCATCCAGATAAATCTTTATAAAAATATATATAGTCTAATAGAAAAAAAAAACAAAAATACACACAAACAAATTTTAGGTTTTGGTTCCAAATTGAACTCAAAAACCAAAGTTTTGGAGGAAATTTAAGAATTTCTAAAAACAAAAAAATTAGCATAAATTACTAGATTTGTAAATTACCTAAAAATAAGATTTGGCAAAATGTAAACATTCCAAACAAAAGGAAAAAATGTATTATTTTTTCCCTTTATAAGAATTGTATCTAAACAACTGTGAAGACTCTTTCTCTGATTCACGTTTTACTTCACTACATTCTGAAGAAGTACATAAATTTCTGGTATATTTTAACACTTTTGGCTTATTTGATACTTTACTAATGTACAAACACAAATACTCAAATTTGTAGAACCTATATTATTGATCTCAGGAGACGACAAAACTCGTATTCCTGTTAATAACTAGATAACGAAATTTTAACCTAAACGGAAACTTTTTTTTTAACTGTTTACTCCGTATGAAAGATTAATGAATTTCAACATGAAAGGTTGGGTACATATAAAACAATTATAAGAGGGGGAAATTTATTTATATATTGTTAATTAGAGAGTCTGTTTGTTTTTTTCTAACATGTAATGAAAAGTTTTTGAATGTTTAAAGCGTACAAAGTTTACATGTCAGAGAAGGGATAAAGGTTGCCTGGGAAGCTCAAATTTCCTCTAACAAAGAGATTTGAATTGGTGTTGTGCACACTGCCTGCAGGCAGAAGCGATTCCTATATTCATATGACTTACACCTTTGTTGGAGAGAGAGAGAGAGAGGCATTATACTGTGAAGCTGTGTGCAAAACGAGGCAGACAGATCAGCAAAGCCATCCCCCCACCCTACTCCATATAAATTATAACAATAAAGGTTTGCCGAGTAAGCCGTTCTAATTAACTCCTCACTGAGATGGATTTCAAAACAAAGGCTTCCACTTTAAACAATTGCTTCAATTATCTACAATTAACCAAAGGCATTCAAATTTAATTAGTCAAAGCCAAGCCAAATCTCCTTTATTATAACAAAATCATTTCTGAAATTTTACAACAAAAGCCTAGAATAACGATGTTTGAACTAACTCATTGTTTTAAAATCGGCACTTGTTTTTTTTTATTTTCTTTTTTTTTTAGTATTTATAAAAAAAAGTTTCCTTGAAGACTGATTCGTTTTTTGTAATAAATCAAATATGCAAAATAAAGCAAAAGTGATAAAGAAATCACCCAGCTAAAATTGGTCTAGCACCCCATATCTGACCCAGCAGAAGTCAAATATAGCCCACGGTAAGAATAAAAAAAAGGTAAAAATGAACTTGGTTTGATATAATAATTTCACTAGAAATAGGAGATACTAATGTTTAGAATAGAGAGTACAAATCTCTGTATACTAAATGAATAAATTGTCGTATAGTTTGCATATTATGCATCAATTTATTCATTCATAACTTTTAATGCGCCATACGACACATTTTTGCCTCTTTGTAAATATATGGCTCCAGTACATCTTTAGACTTAGGTTATCTTTGGTTGCAGTAGCTGTTTTACGTAGCAGAAAACATAATTACGTTAAAGATTTGCCCTTTGTGATACTGTACAATGAACACTCTTCATTAGGAACACTAAATTTTGCCAAGCTCAAGTGAATTTGGATTAAGAATCTTAAACGAGTACCTTAGAATCTGCCGGCTTAACATCCCTTCAAGGGACAACGTCTCAGATCTTTTTGCACCCTACCGTCTAAGTAAATCGATGGCCAGAGTAAGTATTGAAAGTGGATCTTCCAGTCCTAGTACAAGTATGCAAACCGCTGGGCTACTCTGGTCCCTTTACGATTAGTAGCTTATCAAAGCAAATTTGAAGTGACACATTAAAACATTCTTAAAGCAGAGAAATATTGCTTTGCTGCCTAAGATTTTTGAGTTTGCTTTAATTTGGCCAGCCTTTTGACATTTGGAGTTAAATTTGTGAGCTGAGAAGAGTAAAGAGAGTTCATGAAATTTAAATCGTTTAGTCAAGACCTCGTTTTGATTTTAATCAGTTTCATGGAATAAAATTCTTACAGAAATCCAGCCATATCATGATCTAAATACCTTAAATAGTTTCAGGAAACTTGACTTAGTTCAGGAAAATATCTCAATTAAATTACCAAATAGAAGCATTTTTAACTGAATTTTAAATTATTTTATAATACTATAAAATTATGGACTGGGATCCATCAGTTCTGCTTTATAAATTATGCTATAGAAAGGTTGAGGAACATGGAAATAAATCAAAGCAGGTGTCACTGGGATACCACGCATTCAAATATTTTCGGTACTAAGAGAGTGGGTATGTTTGGCTGAACACATTCATGTGATTACCCGTTATACTTACTTCACCTCATTGGAGCTGCTGTTCCAAACAAAAAGTTAAACAGACTCTTTTTGATTGCCTCATAGAAAGCAACAGGTGGTTAGCAACATCGCTGTTTCGACCAGAAAACAACAGAGCTCTATAGGATATAGTGCAACCGACTTTTAATGGGGTAATCTTAAAACCGCCCTGTTTTTAAATCAGGAGGAATACTTAAAATAAATACAAAACCACATTACGTTAATTTTATTCTAAACAAGCATATGAAAATATATCGCTAAAACGTTATAAAAAAGACAAAATGAAGGTAGTGAAATCAGATATTATTTAGCTCACGGTATAGCGACAAAGAAGTAAAAAATATAAAATCAGTAATGAACTTATAAAATAATAATATCCAAAAAGGTTAAAATAAAACAGACTTGTAGTCAGTGGTATGATCGAAGTGTTTACATTGACACTAATTTGTTGCATACTACCAACGAATTCAATTTTATTGACAATTCCCTGAAACAAAACTTTGTCCAATTTAAAAAGCCCTTTGCTATCATTAATTGTAGTTTTTCGAATAGCTAAAGCTTTAATTGAGGTAATAGTCCAGACAATCAGTCACATTGATTATATACAACATAGATAGACTCCTAAATGCATAGTCTTGTATGTAACTTTTCTTCTCTTTTTTATTACTTCTCTTTTCTCGTTTATTATAGTCAGGTTTACTACTCCTTTGTTTATTTTACTCTAACAGGAAATTTACATAAATTGCTATATGCTGCGTGAAGCCAAACTAGGGTTGATATTACTGTTAAGTAATATACTTATAAATTTCTTTAATTAAGAGATTTAGTCAACCTGTTATGCATATAAATATATATATTTGAGCATTGTGAGAGCAGACCTTCACTCATACATGTTTCATTAAATGCCTTGTTTATTTTTAGTTCAGCCCGTTTTTTGCATAGCTTTTCTAATATCCTTATAGAATTTTTCAATCTTTCAGGTTCTTAAACTACTTATATTAACTAAGTAGTTTAAGAACCTGATGATGACCCATGGGGCTGAAAGCTTGTTATCTTAGTTTAATCTAGTGTAGTGTTTAATTAAATATAGTTATCCCCAGTGAAGTGGTTCTTTCCAGCCTTCTGAATGTCGTATGCTAGTTTGCTTTGGCAATTATCACCTTCCTAAAAGAAAATTGTAAGGAAAATAGAAGCTATAAGTAAGAAAATCGTAAATGCAGAATCTGCCATCTAATTCAATAATACATGCTTGAAAGAGGACTTGCTGCCGAAATACACTAATATATATTTATATATATATATAAACATTATTGTTGTTGATTTATAGATGTATATCTTGTAAATTAAACTTTATATACATTACTTAGCATATTTTTATTAAATGTAAAAGAGTTAATTATTTCCATTACGATACTGTCAAAACTAAGTGGAAAAGTAGTTCATTCATGTTTATTTAATTTTATATTTTTTAGATGGATAATTATTATTAACCTTGGAATGAATTACGATTATAATAAACAAATTAGCTGTTAATATCAAATAATTAAAAGATTTATTATGGCGTATAGAATTATATCAGTTTCAAAGCGTTGTTTCTTTCAATTCAAGAAATGTAAAAAGACGCTGGTTGATGCTATATTATGGTTATGTTTTTCAGGAATTGTGTGGCTCATTTATGGAGGGAATAGGTTTTGGCAAGGAATCGTAAAAGATAATAAGCTTTGAATTGGATTGAAGTGAAAAGATTGTAGTAATGAAATGATGACTTGAAAAAAAGGAAAGAAAAAAGATAATGGTCTGCTAGTATAAATAGAGTGAGGCTGGGTGAGGAACATAGGTAGTAGAAAGCCGTTCTGTTCTTTAAACCGTTGTTCTAAACAGGCCGAGGGGGTCTTTGTGTGAAGAGAGTAGTTGGTAGTTGCCGGTTCTCGTCCATAATGATTTTGTGCTGAGAGAGGGGTGGGGAAGGAGGGCTGAGAAGGAGGGGCATTGTCGCTGCCCCGAATGGACCAATCACCGTCTTCTCCCGCACCCGCCACCCAAAACACTGTTTACAGATTCCACTGTCGTTTCCTTATTTATGAACGCTCTCAGCCGATTCTCTCCATCCACTCTTAAGCGGTTCATCGCTCTTGTTCATCAAACATTCATCATCGATTTCCCTTCCAAAATGCCTTTAGATTAAGACGAGAGTTTCCAGAATTACCTCCCTTGGTGATCAATAATTCGGAGTTGTCTTCCTTATAGATAGAACAAGCTAATGCACGCTAAACTATTAATTAAAAACATGTTCTTAGAGCCTGCTGTATTCGGGAAAGACTAAAGTCAAACCATTCCAAAGCCATTATTATTTAATCTTGCACGAAACTTTGGAAAACAAGTTAACATATAATTTTAAATTATGAAGATTCTTAGCACCAACTTATTTCAGAGTAAAGAATAAAAACACGATAAAAGCCAAAATATTACAATACTCTAAACTGGGTAAATAAAATATCTTACAAATATGTTTTCTTCTAATTTCCGTACATAGAGGCCAGGGTAGCCCAGTAGCAAGGTGCTCTTCTCTGGACTGGTAGATCCAAGGTTCAATACCCACTCTGGTCATCGATTTATTTAAACAGGTGTTGGAAAAAACCTTAGCACCTCGTTCCTCAGAGAAGATGTTAAGCTGTCGGTTCCGAGTCTGTACCATGCCAGGTACTAGTTAAATATCACTACTCTAAATGCACTTGAATTAGGCAAAATTTAGAACTCCTCAATATGGACTGTTCATTATGTGGTATCATGAAGGGCCAATCTTTCGCAGATGTGTTATCTTTGACAGGGCTGCCGCTCCATCTAATCTAACGTTACCTAAAGTCCATTAGAAGTAAGATCTTAAAACTTAGGCAGAGTCTGACCCTCATCCGGCCCAAAATGCAAGCTGGGTTGGACCCAAAATGTCAATTATTACGTTCGGGTCGGATTGGGCCTGGCCTTCTCTCTCACTTTTTTTAAATAAATATATATTTATATATTATGTATAATAATAGTATGCATGGATATTGAACTAAGGAATAATTGTTATAAATAAAAAATCCTCTCCCTGTTTCTCGGCCTCCTTATAAATAGAAATAAAATTTTTATTTATATACAATATAATATATATAAAATATAAAATTTCGAGTCTGTTTCTGGCTTGGTATGGGTTAGGCTTTAGGTAGCCGCGGGGCTGAGAAGGTTTGGGCTGGATTATTAGGTCCGAACTTACGTCTAATGTCTATACATTTTCAGAGAAGTAGGACGGCATAGCGACGGCCAGCATTGCTTCTTATTAATTACATTAAATTACATTAAATTACACAAAGTGCGACGCAGGAAAATAAATAAAAAGCACACTTAAAGAATTCTCAATATTTCGAACTGTTGTTCGTCATCACGACTAGACTAGAAGAGAGGACGAAGTGAGAGAAATCTCCCCATGTCAAAGGGTGGGGCGCGAATACACACACATATATATATATATATATATATCACGGTTTCCTGCCGTTTTGTTTCCGGCGTACTTGGTCGCCCATTCTATTTTCTCCTGAAGACGGATCATCCGAACATTTGAGTTTGTAAGTGTCTCTTCTCTGTGTGTTGCTTTTCTTCGTTTTTGAGCTGATATATATGAATAGAGTTATTTTATCTCGACTACAAGTATTTCTTTTTATTATCAAAAAACTAATATTTATTGGGTTAAGTTCGATAATTTTCTTATATTTTTATTGTAAGAAAACATATTTTTTTTTGTAGAGGCCTTTAAGACCGACAAACTCCGCCATCCGATGCTGATGCTCAGGGGCATATTGCATCTCTCATTGATTCTACATTGGGAGTCCTAAATTTTGCCTAACTTAGGTGCATTAAGAGTAGGGATCTTTAAGGAGGACCTGACATACTACAGGCTCGGGACCGATGGTTTAAAGTCCTCTACGAGTGATGACGTGCTCAGATTTGTTCACCTACTACGCGAATAAACCGAGGGCCAGAGTGGGCATCGAACCCCGAGCCCACAAGTTGCGATGCGAGCACCTTAGCCACAAAGTAATTTCGCCCCATCTCGACCATCTTGACCGCATCCCAGCCTGAGGGGACAACTATTTTGCAAAGCTTACAAGACGACGTCAGACTACATATACTTGAAGCCCTCTACATCAAGGAATACTATCCTTCATTAACCATACAAAACAGTGACCTTAAAGCTATACCCAGTTCAAAAAATTTTGATACCACCTATAAGTTTGTAAGAGAGGTAGGTGAAGGGACACGACACAGGTAGATGGGTTCAGTGCCCTGCCCTGCATGCCCACACAGGCCCCCCACCTACACTTCCCTCCCTTCGCCATACTTTATTTCCTTAGTTAGTTGTTAACTGTACCATAGTTAGTTGTTCTCTATACCTTAGCCTTAGTTTTGATTATAATTTTAGTTTATAGATTTTTACCTGAAAATGGCTAATGTAAGCCGAAAGCTTGTGTTGTAGATTAAGTCGTAAATTATAGTGTTAGAATAAAGTTTTAAAGTGTTTAGTGTTTACCTTCATGTCGTTACCAGAACTCCTCTGGAAAATACCCGAGAGTTACCGTAAACTAGTGAGGAAACTTGAAAAAATCAGCCATAAATTGGTCAACGCAGAAGCTGCTGCCAACTTTAATAATACATGTTTGAAAGAAGATCTGCTGCCATCATACACAAATATATATATATTATATATTAATCTTTTAATGCCAGTGCATTCTATACTTCTGAAAACAAATATATATATATATATATATATATATATATACAATTGTTTTCAGAAGTATAGAATGCACTGGTATTAAAAGATTTATTTCGATAGTAATAATTTGTTTGGAATGAATCAATTCCGATACAGATTGTTGAGTGAATTCCTAAAGAGTATAGGTTGTGGAGGAATATCGACTAGTCTGGGAAATTGTTGTCGGGTTAGAAGCGAGTGGAACCATGGGAGAGATAAAGTTAAAAGCGTTTCTGGGCTGCGAAGGAGGCCCACTTAGGGAGCGAGTGCTTTCCACCGCAAATCACCTGGCCTCACCGGGGGCCACCAGTCGAGGCGGGGGTGAGGCGCGCTAAACCCCATTTCTCTTAAATACGACTTGTCACCCCACTCTCTCTTGCCAAAACTACCTTTGCTCTAACCATTTTCCCTAAACATTAACTTCAAATGCCATCTAAAGATTCTGTTTAGTTTAGTTTCTTTTGGACCAATTTTTTTTTTTTGGTTAATTATTTAAATAGAGCAATTGCAAGTGAGCTTGTTTTAGTTCTTTCCATCAACTAGTAGTTGATTATATAAATTGATTAACTATATCTTTATAACACACCATAACAAAGTACTCATAACAGTTGCTCTATTGAATCATAATTGAAAATCAGAGTAATCATGATTAATCAAACAATAGAACCATAAATATAACAATCAAATATCTGTAAGTACTCACTATACAAATGGTCAAATATCACACAGTTTGAAAAGGAGTAAAATCATTTTCTTGTGTTTGTGCAAAAAAACAGAATAAATAATTGCATAAAAGTGTTAATTCATAAGAAGTCGCATTTTTGGCTTTTTTTTACCACTTCAACAGAAATTCCTCTCTGTGTACAATCTACTAATTAACCAAATTAGTGTCTTCAATTACATCTTAAAAAGTTTTAAAATAGCTTCTAGATTGTGTCTAAATCTATGAGGTTTATAATAATTGTAATATTTACTGATGAATTAGATGAAAATACGGTTACATTACATTTGTTTCTTCATTGGTGAAGCATCCCTCTGTTTCATTCTTTGTCATTCTTAGCCTAAGATATCCCTAACTATTCTTATTACGACAATCGTGGATGTGACAGATCTCAATAGGTATACAGACAAAGTGAGAAAAAGACATCATCAGGAGAGGCAAAGGTTTCTACTATACAATGATTCATATCTTTACACCACACGTCGGGTTATTTTCACTAATATTTGGCATGCACTTGTATAATTGGTTCATTTAACACGCGTTGGTGTTCTTTCTTTTTGTTTTGCGTATTTATTTCACAATTGCATCTCTCTGTTTCAGGCTTGGCCTAATGGGCCACCTGGGGACTCTACCTCTTCTATTACCCCCTCCCTCATCGGCGCCTGACAAGCCTTGGTACTGGGCAAGACTACAGCCGCCCAACAGCCCTACAGGTATATAATAGAATTCAAATAATTTAACTTTATAACATTGCTGAAACAGGGCCAGAGGCTAAAACTTACTAAAATGATGGATATTCAGTGGTATGCAGAGGTGGACGCTAACGGGGAGGTTTCCCCGGGCATCCGTTGGCGAAAGAGACCCGAATAGTAGTCTCACTGAGAAACCGTTATTAGTATATACATATAATACACAGAATAAAGACCTAGAAAGACAATATACCACAAATTTTGTCTAATCATCGTCATCAAACGTTTAAAATATTGAGGTGGACTAGTTCAGTTTTTCCATGTGTTTTTTTCATGTAATTTTTTGTGAAACTCACCTAATCAGCTTCTTTGTTTATATATATATATATATATATATATATATATACTTTTTTAAAAGCAACGCCATATATATCGGCTAAATCTACCTTGGAACCTATTCGTAATTACGGCACTTTTTTTACACTAGGTTCTTCAATACATTGAAACATTCCAGCTAAATCATTCGTTCAAACTGTTTCTATTCCTCACTGCCTCTTAGACAGTGACAACCTAGAAAGCCTGCCTACCCTTCATTGGTGAGAAACCACAGCCACCACGAGTCCAACATCAACGACGGGGCATGTGAGACAACCAATGGAAAACCCGGATGTGCTACCCCTACCATCGTGGTACCAACAACATTTTAAGACCATGCATTTCGTCATTACCTCAGAGGTCAGTATTATTAATATTAAACATATCATATACCGTCTTACTTCGTACACTGCTGCTGTAGCTCTCGGACCGGTTTCGGCTGTCATCTATATTCAACAAGAAATCATTTCTTGTTGAAGATGGATGACACCCGAAACCGGTCCGAGAGTTGCAGCAGCAGTGTACGAGATAATACGGTATATTATATTTCTAATATTAATAACATTTTAAGAGTTCTGGAGTAGAACTCAGGACCAATGGCCCTACTGAGTTTTCCTTGGCTACAGCTGAGGTCAATGGCCACCATGCCTTCCACCTGTTAGTCAGTCTACGCAATCAGCGTAACGGAATCGCGGCAAGGGAGCGACGGATAGAGACATGGAAATCAAAAGGTCTACCTTCCCACAGAATGAAAACCCTTCTAAAGAGGGGCCTCTCATCCCTTAAGGGAATCTTCTCCTGATATATAGTACCTTGACCGTGATAGTTGATTCATAGAGGAATACAGTCAAGATTGCATCGCGAGTTTATTAACCAAGTTTATTATCACTGTGGCATATTAATAACAGATTGATGTCTCACAGGATAAACGTTATATCATTCTGCCTTTCTTTTTTTTAAGAAAAAAATTATTTTTCACCAATAGATCGAATCAGTTATATCAGTACCTAAAAATATCTGTTTCGTTTCAATTTAGTGGCATACTAAAGAACGTTGAAGATTTTATATCACATTCTCCTAATTTGTTTTAAATCCATTACTGTAAGAGAAATCCCAAAAACTGAGGTTTCTAACCTTCTGAATGTATTTAGTAAAACGAAATTGATATAATCGCTTATTATGAACATCAGACTAGTGGCTAAAGCTAAAGCTGGATGCCTGTAAGAAGAAAGAAAGTAATAGTATTGTTGAAAGACAAATATACAAGAAGCTATGGTCATTTCTTCAGAGATCGTGAGAATGAGAGAAGAGGAGACGATGGAATAGTCGGTAACACTAGTAGTAAATTAGAGAATGTTCTGGACCAGTTGTGATTAGGAGGCTTGGCAGCTACTAGGTCCTTCTCAGAATTTTTTTTTTTTCTTACCCAAGCCTCGCCAGGTAAGGGGATGAGTTTCACGCCAGGTTTCAGATTTAAAGGATTACACTCTATTATTGGAAGTGGCTGACCAGTAGAATCCCCCCCCCCCCAAGACCCCCCCCCCCTTTAATGAGCCAAGTCTAGGTGCCAGGTCGGCCGAGGATTACGTGACTGAACCTTTTGTCGCCTTCCCCATAATCCCAATGTCCCAAAGCCTTCAAGTTTTTCTAAAACCAAACAAAGGATGCCAAAAGTAATTCCATCTTTACTTTATTCTCAACTGGCACTTCTTTCTGAATTTAAAAGAACTAAAAAAATTAATTATTTATAAAGTTGTTTTCTTCGCTCAATATTTTTCTAGAATTACAAAAATATATTCATAACTTACAATATTTTCTTTTTTGCTATTTATTCATTCTACACTTTCCAGCAATTTGTTCATTACCAGGATTGTACAACTAAAAACAATAAAAAGAAAATAACCTTAAACAATTATAATATATATGCAATCGATTTTAATATATGTGAAAAGTAATAAATATATTCTCCGTAAAATCCCTCAGCAATTTACGAAGTTTATTGAAAAAACATTTAATGAAATATTTTATCTTTAGGGAAATACAATTTCCCCTTGAGAAATCAACACTAGAGGTCTACTTTTTGAAATTTCTAAATTTCTTCGTCTATAACTTACCTAAAAAATTGAAAAATTTCTTTCAAAAAGAAAGAAACCGTTTTCCACAATAAAAATTTGAGGTTTGTGATTCTACCCAAATATATATATATATATATTATATATATATAAACGTTATTATGTAACGTTACTTTGAGGTAAACAGATACAATGTGTTATTTTTGACAGTAAAACGTTCGCAAAAGTCCCTTCTGTCTTAATTTTCTTAGTAAAATATTTCTGTTGTTTCAAAAGGGTATTGAATGGGCTAACAACACCTTAAAAATGGACTGCTAATATTATAATATAATGTGTTCTATGTTATATACTTAGTAAACCAAAGAGGCCTTATGGACACTTAGAATATTTCAATCTTCCTCTTAAACATTTTATATAATTTTTAATAATCTTTAAGTAAATGATCCAATATTTTAACTGTATATATTCCAATGCAGTTGGTTGAGAATTTTAGGGAATTACACGTCTAGACATGCCTTAAATTCATGTTTTCATATTTAGAGTAAGAAGTTTGATTGAATAGGTGTAGGAAAGAAACTGTGTAATATTGTTGTTAGACAGTATTGTATCATTGTTTGCTATCCAATGCTCACACTTACATGCTTTCATACTATAGTAGTACTATAGGAGAAGAAAGTGTGGCTCATTAATTATTTACCACCCATTTTAGTAATTTTAGTGGGTGAGCCATTACTGGGTTGATTCTACATTGGGAGTCTTACATTTTTCCCAACTCATTTCTATTTAGAGTAGGGATCTTTAACGAGTACTAGACATAGTACTGACGTGCTTAGACTTTTCCATCTCCCGCATAAGGATCAAGGCTATATTGAGAATCGAGCCCTGGGTCTATCAGTTAAACGGTGAAGTACATAAAAAAAAAACTATGGATTTACTTTAAAACATACTTTTATTCCGATTTTGTAAAAATTTTATTATTTTGTTATTTTTATGAAGTACGAGTAAGTTAAGTTCATCATAATATGATAATTAGTAAGGCCTTAGGCGAGAACGTTAAGCAGTCAGGCACTTGTTAATGATTTTTACTTCAAATACACTTGAGTGAAGAAAAGTTTAGGACCGCTAATATAAAATTAAATTATCAATTTGGCTCGCTCAATAAAACCTATAAGTGTGGGGATCACAAAGAAAGCTAAATGGTTTGGTCCTCCCTCCGGAGGCGTAAATCTTGTCACCCTTACTTATTTACTAGTAAATAAGTAGTAATTTTTACTAAGTAACAATAATTATTAATTACTAATGATTAATTATAAGTAATAATTATTATTAATTAACCATAATTATTACTAAGTAACAATGATTATTAAGAATTAATTATTTATTATAAGTAATAATTATTTAGATATAAGTAGAAATATTTATTAATCAATTATGCTCTTTAAGATTACAACTGTATGAGGTTATTGCATTTGAGTCAACAAATCAATATCAATTACAATACATATATTTGGTTTTAGATTCTCTGAGTCCAATGAAATAGGTTTCAGAAATTTGTTTGTTTGTGTGTGTTGTGAAATGATATGTGTGTGTGCGTGTATGTGAGAGAGAGAGTATGTGTGTCTGTGTGTTTGTGTGTGATGCCAGGTGGCAGAAAAAGCACCTTTAAACTGTAATGAGGATGTAGTAAAAAAATCTGTGTTTGTTGAATTGGCGGCGCGAGGGAAGGGGTTAACAAGATGTAAACATTTAGTGAAGCTTGTTCATAAATATTCAGTCTGGACCTGCGGGTACTGTCTTCAGAGGAAGGAAAAAAAATAAAAGGGTTGGCTAGGCTCGTTACAGGCGTCTAATTTGTCCGTTAGTAAGAAAAATGTTCCTTTAACTCGAGAAGCAGCAGCTAAGAAGTCGCGTGGCCTCATTTTTCTTCAGCAAGGTTTTTTGTATTTTTTTTTTTTTTTTTTTTGGTGGGTGGGTAGGTTATAAATTAGGTGGCCTCTCCAAATAAATATTTAACCGAAGGGAGAAAACGTTAAGGGTTAGTCGACACTGTGTTAGGGGATGGGCCCACCCCTCCTCCTCTTTGTAATTCCAGCCCCGTCACCTGCCTAGATAACCATCTCCTGAGGAAGTGTTTAACTAATCCTGTTGCACGAAACGTCGCTCAGCTCCCTTCACCCCTCCTATTTCAATTAATTTAATGCATTTCGCTCCCTTTAGCTCGACAAGCCACTTAATTAAGATGATATCTGGCTTTTAAAGGCTCGTTGCTTGTGTTATTTACTTACCCTCAGTGGATTCGGCCTGATACCATCATTCTCCTTATCATAGTATCAAGTCGTCAAACACTAAATTATGACAATTTAAGTAAAAAAACCAACAAATTTATATAATTTTTGTTGTTTTCACCATCCTGAGAATTAATTGGATGCACTATATTATGAAATATGATTGACATTTGTCACTTCCGGGTCACCACTAATGTAGTAGTATAACAACTAAAGCTAAAAAAAAAGAAAATATAAAATATAATTTGACATACTAACAAACTAAAATAAAAAATTGCAACAATAAACTTATTACATAATATATATATATATATATATATATATATATATATATATATATATAAGCAATTCAAATATATGCCAGTCATCTAATAACTGGACTATGCCAGTTTTTCATGTTGAAATAATCACTCAAATTTCAAAGTTTTTGTTTAGAATTTTTTTACATTCAGTAGTAAAAAAACTATTAAATTTAAAATACTGGAACACTAAATTGTTATATACAGGCTTTTATATGTTCCAGTAGACTTATATATATATTTTTGTTCATGGAAGCTACTGTTAAACTAACAGTTAAAGCAACAATTTTCCTTGTGGGTTTGTACTTCATTGTTTGCATAACTTGTTTACTTGGGATTTTTCTGCATATGTATAATGTATATGTAAGCTTCCAAATAACAATAACAAATTCAGAAAGACTAAGATAACTCAACCAAATAGCGGTCCTCATCAGAGGCCACAATGGAAAATTATTTTTTTATTTTAGTTTTCTTTCTATATTTCATCTCTAATTTGAATCTTTACGATATTTCTATTAATATGTATATATATATATATATATATATATATATATATATATATATATATATATATCCGTTGAAATGGTGACCAATAGGAGAGTAGAGTTTGCAGGTCTATGCGTGCGGTCCCAGTTACCCGCTGCCTAGCGAAGCCTCTGCTATTCCGCCAATAGGTATAACGGTATAGAGGTTGCACAGTCTCTCTGTGATATAAGAATATTGGTAGAAAACATGAGCCTCACTTTGCAGTGAACTCCTGTTCCCTTTCTATTTCCGATTTTTTTGGTGGTTGGTTGTTGGTTTTATTCTATTGTCTGCTACGGATATTAATTGTATTTTACTTGATAATCTCACTTGTCTTCTAGGAAAAGTATCCTTTTTCTTCATGTCAATGGGTGTAGAGGTTGCCCAGTCTCTCTTGATTAAAAGATGTTGACACTCGACTCTAACTTTTTCACATAGAGACCCTTCGAGTTATTGGTTATGATGAATGTACGTGTCCTCTTCTGTTTGTTCTGTCGATTGTTCATATTGCTATTAATGGATGGCTGGTTGAAGGTTGAAAATTTTGCACTGTTGACATGGTGGTGGTATTTGCGACATTTTTTAACCATTCTCTAGTTATCTTCAGGCCTGTAATGCCATATTTTTTTCTTGAAAATACACTTATCCTGTAGAAGTTAGCAGAATTTGGAATACAATGTTTACTTCAAAGATTTACGGCATTCTAAGTTGAATAACCCTAATTGATATTCTTCGGCTACTTGTTACACATACGTTTTGTAAGGCATATCAAATGATTTGATTACATTTTCAGAATTTTTTGCCGAATGTAAATAAAACATGAAAAAAACTAGATTCTTAAATATTTCATTCAGCTTACAAAAATGTATGTACTTTTTTCTCTGTTTTGACTTTGGCTATTTGAAAAAATATGAGAGTAACTTCTTTTTAAAAATCGTAATTACCACAATCAAATCTGTCAATCAATATCGGGTCCTGAAAATGAAAGTTATTTTGTCACAGTAGCTGTTTAGTGGACTTTGCAAGTCACATATGACCAATGTAATATACCTGAATATATACTTTTCAAATTGACTCTGAAACTTCAAAATTTAATGAAGTTTTGATTCTTCTAAATACACAGTATTTCTTATGTAGAAATAGTAATTTCTACCATTTAGTAATGGAGAAGTAAGGTAACAAAACAGCTGGAAACTCAATATCATCCTTCTCCTTTACTTTTATGTTAGCTTCTCAGTTTTTACTTTGTTTCCTCCCTGATGACATACATTGAAAGGTTTCAGAGTATTTATTTCTATTGTTTCCCTTTTTCCTTTGTGGTTCATTGATTGCATCACATGTTCATTTATTGTGATTTTTCGGCATATGTTTAATACAAAGACTTTTGAATCTTAATGGTGTATTTTTGGTAAAATTTTCTTTGCGGGGTAAAAGTGTGGAAGAACATCTTGTGTAAATTATATATTACAGTACACCCATTTTAGGTAACCGAAAAAAAAAAGATAATCTATGTGTCAAAAAATTTATTGTAATAAATCTTTGTCAATATATATATATATATATATATATATATATATAAAGAATGATAAAGAAAAGAGAATATGGTTATGTGTGTTTCAGTCGATTGTTATTGGCATGTTATAGGACACTTACTGCATTATAGAGGTCAAAAGGTCTGAGCAAGCATATTACACAGAGGGTGGGTTGTTTGGATAATTTGCCGTTTTTCAAGGGTTACGTAAGAAGTGATTAATGTATTTAGTGCTGAGTTCATAAGCAGTCATTACTGACCCAATATAAAGCCAATTACTCTGGCAAGCTAAGAGGAAAGAAACTCTACAGTGGATTCAAGGAAGGGGTGGAGGGGGGGGACTGGAAAAGTAGAATAAGCCCAAATTAAGTAGGGGTTTTTAGAAGCGATAAACGGATGACAGAGGGAGGGAAATTTAAAAGGCTTCGCTGGAGTCAGCAGGAGACTATTGGGGAGCAAGCCCCGCAAGTGCGCTCTCCGGTAACAGATTGACAGCAATCGATGAGCCGATTGCTTGCATTGGGCTAACCAACGCCACTTGCTATTCCCTTCAACCTACAGCTATCATTATAAAATCTACGTCATTTATAAACAATTTCATATATATGAAATAGTACTTCCTGCTGGAAAGTAGTAATAATAGTCCTCTGAACATGCTGTGAAGGAGGTTGTCTATGCCCTATGAACCATATTCCCGACAAAGGTTTTGTTCCTTGTTGAATTAGATCAACAAAATATTTGACCCCCTAAAAACAATCGTCTAATTTTATTTTTATATTTTCAGCACATATATTATATTATCAACGTATAAACCACAATAAGAAATCAGAAAAAAGACTATCTTTCAACCGTTATAAAAGGTCTTCATCAGAGTCAAAGCTGTTAACGATACATATATACTGAAAAAAATATATGTCAGAGTCAAAGATGTATGTCGGAGTAAAAAATAATATATTACATTTAAGGGCCAGGTTACCCCAGTGGAACTACTACTCGCTGGACTGGTAGATCCGGGGTTCAATACCCACTGTGGCCTTCGATTATTTCGCACGGGACGTGATTAAATCTGAGAACAGCGTGCACCTCGGACGCTAAGCCGTTTGTCCTGAGTCTATACGATGTCATCTTCTCGTTAAAGATCTTGAGTTAGTATTAAATATACACTCTAAATACTAACTACTCTAAATACACTTGAGTTAGGCAAAATTTAGGACTCCCACTGTAGAATGTTCATTGTTTGATATCGCAAAGGGCCAATGTTCGGCCTGTTTGAGTTCTGTTGTGGGACTGCCACTGCAACCTAAGCTAACCTACCATATATTTTATATTTCATTATAAGGTGGCACAAAATTTAAAGGATGAATTAACAAAAACACAAAATAAAATACATCAGTTTTAAAATTCAAATACCCTTGATGAAATAACACATGAATTATTTTCTTAAGTACCAACAAACAGCTAATGAATTCTTAAATGCATTAATATTTTAAAATTAATCCATTATTTTAAATCATATTTATTAATAGTTTAATATAATTGAACAACATTTAATAATCATCAGAAAAAGAATATACAAATTTACAATTGAACCTAATAATTCAGCCACATTGGCAAATGGAACAAATGGTTATTTTCAACCAACTAAAAAGATATTGGAACTTTATATTTTATATTTGATTATGATTAGGAATAATTTGAATATCAATAGGATGCCTTATTTGAATAGAATGAAGACAACCAGGTTCATTGTTTTTGCAGACGACCAAATTAATGTTCTGACCGCACAGGCTTTTATCATAATTTTTTTTTTATTACACTAATAAAACCAACCATAACTGCAGATTTTGTAAACTGATAGTACTATTAATAATTAGTCATTAATAATTTTGAATAAATAATATCAGATGTTAACTATTACCTCTATCAAGTACACTATATTTTTGAAGGAGAATAGCAGTTAAAGGGAAAGGTACAGGAAGGACCATTATCTAGTAGCATCGCAGGTAGCAGGTAGTGGCATTAGTACCTGTAGATAATTTTCATTTCATCCACTTTAAGTAAAAACATTTTTAAGAGCAGTATTTTTATTTTAATTCTAATTTTTCAAACATCTTTAAAAATATACAGATTTACCTAGGTCTTTGAGAAAGACTTTGAACTTGAACAAATCAGAGCTAAAACAAGTATATTGAGAAAATTATTCCCCAAGAATTCGCATATAATTTTGAAACTCACACTTTCGTCTAAACTTAGTAGTTTATATTCACTCCTTTACATAGAGAAACCTACAATTTTTAAAAAAAAATAATACTTGTAGTACATGATCTGACTAAACAGATTATCCTATTTTACATTATGTATTCTTCATGGCGAAATTAGTTTTGGTTTTCCACCAAATCTGTTGTCCACCTAAATTGTGGAACGAATTATGGTTCTAAACCAAGGTATCGCTACATTTTAATCCTACCCAAATTTAGAATACTTTTACTCATTATTAGACAATAGAGAAGAAGAATACAACATTTGGAACAACAACAATAATTTTAACAGCTCCAGTCTTAGTAGTTACTCCAGAGCAACTATAAATATTCTACTGTATAAGTGAAGTCGTCAAGTTATATCCAATAGTAAATAATAAACAGTTAGTTGAAAGGCTAACATCCGTAGTTTTACAATCTACGGATACAAAGTAAGACTAATAAAATGATCAGTGCTACTTTTAGTTGGATGTCGTTTAAGTTTACCAAAGAAAGAGGTTAGTTTTCTTCTGGTTTCTTAGCTCGTAAATGAACTAGTTAACTGGTATAAAATACTTAACTTCTTAAGTTTAATACGTTTCAGAGATAGTTATACCGTGAAAGTGTGTATTTAAAATTATAAACTGAGATTAAACAAAATCAATGTTTTAGTAAAAAAATAACACGTTTCAAACTCATTGTGTTCTTCAGATTTATCTGCTTCGACTAAAAAGAATCATCTACTTTAGCTGATTATTCATTGTTCATTCTTCATATTATCTTCTTTGGACTTGAGATCATTCCAATTTCTACCCGAAAAAGTACTAAGTCTTTGAAAAGTGATATTTTATAAAAAAAAATGATTTATTAAGTAACTTAATATAGATTATCCAACTATAATCAAATACGATGCAGTAACTGTCAGCACATTCAGTTTATAATGAACTACTTCAGACACAATGAAAATATAATTTGCGCTAAAAATGCATTTCTTATAGGACCATTAAATTTCAAACAATCCATTCTAGAATGTTAAAAATAGTATAATTTTTATTTGACGAGCGCCTTCTTTACTTGGCAATGTTCTTTTATATTCATTTGTTCCAACTTATCAGAAAATAAATCAAGTTTATGATTCTTCAGGTCAAAGACATAAGAGTCTATACGGGTATGCGTTAATAACTAATAACTGAGCTCTCAAATCAAAACTTTAAAAGTCCAAAAGGGTAGGTATTAAAGAGTATTAATTGATTTTTTAGATTTAGTTTTCTTATAATTAAGATATTAGATAATAATTGTGATAAAATAATGAATAATTTAATTTTGTTGCAGAAGGCTCCACTACAACTAATGAAGAAAGCCGAGGAAGTTCTCCACAGAGCGTGGGCGCCCAGGCGGGCAGTGTAGCGAGGGCTCCAAGTCCAGGCTCTTCAGACGAGGGTGGCTTCAGAAAGGACGAAGTCCAGGTAGACGATGATGACGAGGAGGACCATGCAACGGAAAGTAAGGATGAAAAGAAGGACGCTTTGGTAAACAAGCGAAAGAAGAAGACAAGAACCGTATTTTCAAGAAGTCAGGTTTTCCAGTTGGAATCGACTTTTGATATGAAAAGGTATTTGTCTAGCTCTGAAAGAGCAGGTCTTGCTGCTTCACTACACTTGACTGAAACTCAAGTGAAAATCTGGTTTCAAAATCGTAGAAACAAATGGAAAAGGCAGTTGGCTGCTGAATTAGAAGCAGCAAATATGGCACATGCTGCCCAGCGGCTTGTACGGGTACCGATTCTGTACCATGAGTCGAACAACACTGGTACACCGCCGCAGAGCTCCCCATACCAGATCTACTACCCACACGGGACAGCCTCGCAGCAGGTATCCCTGCCAGCATCACCCAGGGCCCCTCCACTGCCTTCTCTCGTATGAGAATAACCAAACTAATCTTTAGCACAACTCACCACCAATCGGCACAATCTACACTCAACGTCTACAAATCAACGGCAAATCTACACTCAACGTCTACAAATTAACGGCAAATCTATGGAATACCCATCAAAATGCAATACCAATCAGAATAAATAACCATCAAGTATACTAGTTATGGAGCTTGTCCTAGGACTCCACATCAACCCTCAATGACGTATTACACCCTGGTGTCAGATGGTCTGCACATTGCGTCACATAGAACAGTGCTTAAAATGACTGCCTCCGTCATTAAACGTAGCCCTGGAGGTAGTCATGAAGAGACGAAAGCGAGTTCTTCCATGGACCAGAGCGGAGAATGGGATTGTGAAATGAAGAGCCTCATAATCAAGTGAGCTACCTATCAGTGAACTTGACAATTCCATTCAGGAAGTAGATGAGTTCTGAGACCAGCCAACTAAAAGTTGAAGATATACTAAGTACTACACATATTTATTAAAATAATATCTACTAACCTCTGTGGTACTAACAAATTTATAAAATCTTATTAGTTTTTTTATATAAACAACTCATCAATTCTCATTATATTGATTTATTTTTATAAAATCTGACATTAACAGATTAGAATTACATTAAAACAATAATAAACCCAAGGACATGCAGTACTGCTTATAGACTATTAGCTAGTGGTATATTAATATCATACCAATAAATACTCAATCATACTCATACTAAAGTAGAATCCTTTGAAAACAAACTGAACACAGCAATTCGAAGATGCTGATGCTGCGGGACGTTCAATTCAACCTCAAAATGAAACATTCAACTCAATGATTACTTTAAACATGAAACTCTTATCTTCAAAATCTTATCTTCAAGTTATTTAAATATATTGCTTAAATATTAACTTTAAATATAAATATTTCTAAATAAAATCTATTTTTGAAAAAAAAATTATTTCGTACATATAAATAAATATTCTAACACTAAGCAATAAATTAAATCAATAAAAGAATTATTGATTTCGTGATTTCACTTCTTTGGGTAACCGGTTTTAGATCAATCAGAGCAAACTGAGATACATATAACCGATAATTTAACATATAAACAAACTGAGAGACAATTTACTCAGAATAAACTCTCAATTCGCTCCGTAAGATTGCCAAAATCCGAAAATATTTGACTGTATGATCTTAAATAAAAATTTACGCTTTAATTTGATACATTCTCATTTAATTATATATTTATATAAATTCAATATAAACAAAGATACATAGATAAATTAAAGCACAGATTTACAATCTCCAATTTTGAGTTTCAACCATCATCAGGAGAGAAAACAGAGAGAAATCAATTGCACTGCTACTGAGAAAGTTGGAAACTAGATGGAGTGACGGTTTAACTCTAATCTTTGACGGTCCCGGCACCACGTCGGGACAACTTATATAAATCATTCTAAATAAAAATCTATTTTTTAAAAAATTATTTTGTACATATCAATAAATATTCACACTAGGCAATAAATTGCTTATTATTAGTTTTCCTTCTTCTCTCCTCTGATGACGATTCAAACCAAAAATTAAAAATCTTTAAACGTATATCTTTCATTTATCTATGTATCTATGTTTATATTGAATTTTAGTTATCCATTTCAGATTGTTTTCTCATCTTTAACATATATATATATATATATATATATTTCACGTGTTTATGTGAAATCTTTATATATATATATATATATATATACCCGTATCTTTGATATGAGCAATCAAAGAAATTACCATCATGTCAATAGAAAAAGAGTTGCAAGTTTTCAGCACTGAAGTTCTTTGGTTAATCATTGTCAAAGTATTTAGAAGAGCAAGGGACTGAGTACTTAGAAGAACAGAAGACTTAGTACTTCTAAAAACAATTTAGTACTTAATGGACATAAAGTATTTATAACAACATATGGCTTAGTATTTAAAAGAACAATTTAGTACTTAGAGAATTTAAGATATCTAGAAATGGAGCTGACTTAGTATTCAGAAGAGCAGCTTAATACCAGAGGATTTAAAGTAATCAGAAGAACATTTTCATACTCGCTAGAAGAAAAGTAGCTAGAAGAGCATAGAACTTAGTATTTATAGAAACAACTTAGTACTTAAAGGACTTAATAGTTCAAGAAACAACCTAGTACTTTGAGGACTTAACATGATAAAGGATTTGACTTGACATGAAGTAATCGAAATGATTTGGGACTTCAGCAATCTTCTATTGATGATGAGATTTTTTCAAAGACTCATACCAAAATATAGCAACATTTTCTATAAAACAATAAAATATAGAATAATAATTCAAATAAAATACATAATTTTGACTCTTATATTTTTAAAAATTACTGTAGAGACACGAAAATATTTTTTTTTATTGTAGTCAATAATTTTACCCTGAAGTGTTATTACACATTACAACAAATATTATGCAGTATTTTTGTATTAAAAAATTAGTAATTGAATGTCATTAATATTTAATTTGACTATAACAAGTCAGAAATTAGTTTAGTTAAACTGAATGAATTGATTTGTTTATTAAAACACAGTCTCTCAAACTAGAGTATATGGAATTTGCAACTCTATGCCTCCTATAGGCCAATATTTGCAACTACACTACATTTCACAACTTTTCAAATACACTTTCTTATTTCACAAAGTGTGATTAAGTAAAAAGTTATTTTTTCGATTATTTCTATTTTGAAACTAATATTTTACTGTTATCAATGTTTAAAAAAAAACAACTTCATTTTGATAGAATTTAATGAAAGTTAAATTCCTTTTCTTTTCATATTTTTTTTTTATGAACGCAAAATTCCAATTTATGAATGTATTCAGTAATAAAATAGATCGTAAACTACAAACATATACTACAAAAAAAAATGCAATTCTCTAAAAGTTTAGAAAAAATTCAAACACCACTGTAAAGTGCTTTTAATTTAATTGAAGAAAATATTAATGTTTATATGTGATAATATTTTTAAAAAATTTAAAGATTTTACATTTTCTTAAGATATTTTAATAGAATTTTTTTATTGTTTTTCGCAGTTTTCAATTAATGATGTTCTGAAATTGACGGAGTTTTACAATATATATGAGTCGAAATAATGTATTCGTTGGAATTACTATTCTATATTTAATTATTTTATAGTAAGAATTTGTTCGTATATTTCAGTAGCAGTCTCTAAGTATGTACATTGTAGATGATGTACTCTTACTCGGTAAATATATGATTTTTAATTGGCGTGTTTCTAAATAAAGGTGAGAGTTATTTAATGCAATCAACATGTTTGCCATAGTCGGTGTGTTTCATCTGGCCACCAATTATCATCAGGACTATTAATAATAGTCACTTTCAATTTCCCATTAACAATAATCTAGAAGCCATTAAGAAGTTTAAGAGGGTTGCTTGTTCATAATACAAGTAGTTAAATGTTCTGAATGCTTTTAACGATTACCTGCAAAAGTTCGACACTTGAATAAAGCCAAATATAATATTATTGTTGTTAATACAACTGAGGTTATTAGTTACGATTAAAAAAGAATAAAATATCATATATAATACATTTTCTTTCTCACTGAAACATTGTTCATCTTTTTGAAGTTTTGTGATAAGAATTTTATCACTCCTGTAAATAGGAAAGATCTAAAAATGGTTGAATGAGAAAGAAAATATACACTCAAAGATGGTTGATTGTTCTTCATTTATTAATATCGGACAAGTTAAAAAAAAATATCGAACAATATTTTCAAAATTTCTTTCTTCTAATTTTGGTACAATAGAAATGTTAGTATCGATAAAGATGAGTGAAACGTCTTTTCTCGTAAATATTCTTCATCTCTCAACAAGTTTTCAATTTTCTCAACTTTCCAGAGTAAAAATGAGAGTTTTTAAAGGATTATTTTACAGTAATAATCTAAACATTGATTCTTACTTTTCTATAACTTATCCTACAATCTGTTAGAAAATTACGTAAACATATTGCTTCATTCTTTTGGAATTTTTTTTAAATAAAATATTCGCAAAATTAATGACTAAATGAATAATTTTTGAAATATATTTCTTTATTTAAAAATAATTAGAAATTTTAATTAAAAAGTTACAATCAATATGCAATAGTCAGTAGGATAGGTTATCTATTGGTAAAATATAGATTTTTTTCGATTGTCCTTCGGAATAACCCATATGCAGTTATAAATATATGATAACCTTCTGAAAGCTTTCAGTTCCACTCTTCAAGACGGATACGACTTGAAAAAGAAAATTTACGAGGTCAGGCGTTTCACTTTCCTCTAATAGTATATATTTATCTTAGTTGTTGTTCATTGTATAATATTAGATTCTAAAATTTTCAATATGAGACGACTATATCCTTTTTTTTTTAATAACAAATAATTTTTCCTTTTCCAATCATGAACTAGATCTGTTTCCAAAAACAAAAAGCTCTTGTTTCTATAGTCATTTAACAAACTATTCAAATTTATAACTTGATAAATGTATCTACATTTTTTTCTTGTACAGTTAATTACAAAAAAAGAACATCGACAATGAAAAATCTTTGATTTGATTTCATGTCAAAAAACTTAACACGATTGGTGGTGATAGTATAAATTAAAAATTTGTATAATTTATCAAATAACATTGATTGTTAATGCCAAAGTAAAGAAAATTAAAATTGATAATTATTTGCACAATGTTTTTATTATAACATATGCAACCATCCTGTATATATATAAATATAAGTGTTATTTATTATTTCTTGCCCAAATGGTAATTTCATAAAAAAAAGAAAAAAAAAGATGAAACTTAGAATTTAGAACATGTATGTCATCTCTGTAGAGCATCACTGTCTTGTTAATAATATAATGTCAACTTAAATTTGTAAATAAAACAGCCAAGATTGTTTATATGAAAACAAAGAAGAAGTATTACTAGAAAAGAATAATAAAGTGTATATTATAATAAAAACTGTAATAAATTTAAATTTTTAGTATGTTTAATTGCTTTATGTATAAAAATCATATATAATTATAATTATTGGAGTAATATATGATAAACGATTATACAAGTTACCAGATATTGTAGTCCTTTGAGATGTATGTGTATAAATGTTGAACGTAATAAATGTCCTAACTGTAAAATATAATTTATGAACTTATCAGGTATCGTTGAAATTAACCCCTAGTTACCAACCGAATATATGTATTTATAAGAACAAAAACGAAATGGTCTAAAAAAAAAACCACATGAAATTACACAGGGAAAAGAAAATTGTAAATATATATCTAAAATATATAATTTGTAAAAAATATGTAAATATATATCTAACTTTAAAATCAACTTTTAAACATAAGAATCCAAAAAGATGAGTAAGATCTCAGTCCCATTACTATTTTCAAATATATATATTGATAAAAGTATCAACCGTGAAATAGAAAAAAAATTAAAGTTTATCAGGACTCGGTCAGTTCTTCAGGTTCAAAAGAAACTCTCATGCTTTAAGAACTCTCATTTAAACCAGAAGAACTAAAGTATTACATTATACCTCTAATAAACACCGAAACATTGGAAATGAGAGTTTAATTTGAACATGAACCTGAAGATCATGAACTCGTATCACGAGTTCATTTAAACTAGACAGTTGTTAAATTACACAGCTATTTTTCTTAGTAAGATAATCTTTAATCTAATACTTAGTTTTTCTGTTTCAAAATTTTATACTTCTGATTATGAAAAAGGTTTTAAATGAAAAACCGAAACGTTGACAGATTCCTGATAAACTTTAATTTTGTATATAAATATATATTGTTAAATATCAGAGCAGATTCTGCATTCACGATTCTTTTCAGTAATTATTCTTTTTTTCTAATCACCTTTCTATGCTGCAAAGCCAATGAAAATAACAAATTTTCCAGGGACATACTCTAGGCAATAACACAATCTAATAACTGATAACATATATTAAGGACTAACTATAACTAAATTATAGAAGAGAACAGAAGATTTCGACCTGATAGGTCATCTTCAGGTAAAAGAAATTAAAAACAGATAACAACACAAAATAACGGTAAGGATAAAATAGAATATGACTAGAAATATATTACAAGAGTTCACAACACATGTAGATAACAATTCTTAGAGTCAATCTAGCGCTCCTTGCATTCGGGAGGTTAACCACTCGTTACAATTTATACAAATTTATATATATATATATATATATATATATTTCCCTTAAAATTCGAAAAAAACAATCCAAACTGGACGCAAATCAGCTCAAAAACGAAGAAAAGCAACACACAGAGAAAGAGATACACTTACGAACTCAAATTTTCGGATGATCCGTCTTCAGGAGAAAATAGAATGGGCGACCAAGCACGCCGGAAACACAACGGTTGCCGGGACGGTTTCCTGCCGTTGTGTTTCCGGCGTGCTTGGTCGCCCATTCTATTTTCTCTTGAAGACGGATCATCGAAAAATTTGAGTTCGTAAGTGTATCTCTTTCTCTGTGTGTTGCTTTTCTTCGTTTTTGAGCTAATATATATATCAGGTATATATATATATATATATATATATATATATATATATATACCTGATTTTGACGCAGTAGAAATATAGCAGTAAGTTTTGTGATCAATGTTTTTTCCTTCGTGAATTTAGAGTTTATATATGCATTAAAAAGTGTAAGAAACGTGAATGGAAGAAGCATATTATCACGCATTTTAAATATTTGGGGTGGTTCTTCTAAATCAGGAGGGACTGAAATTTAAAGAAGATTAAAAAAAAAGAGATAGATATGTCTTCTAGTGGAGTCAAGGTAGGGTGTAGCAGCAGTTCAATAGAATACAAAAACTACACATAAATAAATTAAATATAATTTAAATGAAAGATCTAAATTGAATGTTAATATAATGAAAGATTTAAATGAAAGAAAATACATTAAAGAGATCACAAAAACTCACTACTACATTTTGACGTTGTCGTCATCAGGTAGAAAGGTGTTAGAGCAACTCTGAGACAAGCGAGGACTGAAGTATATCTCACTCAAGTGCACACAATCAGTATTACCGACGTACAGAGGGGAGGAAAACAAGAAAAAATAACATAACAATAAAATATAAATAGAAAATAAAAATACAAAAACGAACTAAATAAATGCTAAAAACGTAAGTAAACAAATAAATAAATAATAATAACGGTTGAGATTCAGTAACAGATCCACCTCCCAGAAGACAAATATGTGTACATAGTATTATATATATACATATATATATACAAAATTGTCACAATAACATATGATATAAATATTCAGGTAACTCACCACAAATGAATGAAGATAGTCGCTCTGAGGCCTTTCGTTTTCACGTCGTCAGAGGGCAAGTGAATACAAGTTGTAGACAAGTTGTCTACAACTTGTATTCACTTGCTCTCTGACGACGTGAAAACGAAAGGCCTCAGAGCGACTATCTTCATTCATTTGTGGTGAGTTACCTGAATATATATATAGTGTTATTATTATTGCTAGTATTATATATATTATATATAAGTAGTGATATTTATAGGCCTTATGTACTATATATTAGTAGTGATAATTGAAAAATGATCCTAGAGGACTGACTACTACAAGAATTTAAAGTAACATGTAAAAGACTTCACTATACTCGTATTTCGATAATTCGACATCCGATGTCTACAGGTAGAGGTACACTCGAGTGGTACCAGCCAACTTATGTATAAATATATATATATGTATATATGAGTTCAAAATTCAAGAAGAGTAACACACAGAGAAAGGAAACACACTTATAGACTCAAATTTTCGGGTAATCCGTCTTCAGGAGAAAAGAGAAAGAGAGACTAGGCACGTTGTAGACGCAACGGAAAGTAACCCATTTTATTTGCCGTTGCGTCTACAACGTGCCTGGTCTACCATTCTCTTTTCTCCTGAAGACGGATTACCCAAAAATTTGAGTCTGTAAGTGTGTTTCCTAACTCTGTGTGTTACTCTTCTTGAATTTTGAACTCGTATTGTGTCCAGTATGGATCGTGTTTCGTTTAATTAAGTGAAATATGAAAACGACTTACTCGTTATCAAATGTTGATATCGTAAAAATTCAAACTAATAATTTATATCATTATTAATAATTGTCTGTATTATTAATAATACACTGCCCCACAGTGCATATTATCCTATATAAAATTAAATTATGAAACTAAATTATTTTTTTATTTTCTTTATTTATATTTTCATCTTAGTTTATAATAAATTACTTAGTTTATAATTAAATTAGTTTATATTAAATTGTTTCGGCTGTATTCAATGAGGTTTGGAATACTGTATACTATTGCTCTTTAGTAAGATTATAATTTTATACAATTTTAACAAATTAGGGATAATTTTGACCATTTTGATACAACCATATTGTCAAAACTTCAAGTCAAGAAAGAGTTTTAAATTTACGGGGAAATATATCAGTATTTTTTTACAATTCACATATTATTAGTGAAGAAAAATAAGAACAATTATGATTCATCGGGAACTGCATGCTAGTTGCTGAAAAAACTAAATTTTTCATTTATCTATTCGATCAGAGCGATAAAAAGAAAAGTGCACCATTGTTAAAAATCGATTTGAAGGGAAATTGATACGTTGAGGTTTGTAAAGACTGATTGGAGTTAAAAGTAAAATGTTACAGTAAGAGGTTGTGTGAAGGTTCTATTTATTGTGTGGGTGGAGTGGCAGTGAGGGGGGTTGGTGGAAGAAAAAAAAAGTCAATCTAGTGTTTGTAGAGGAAGTGGAGAGGCAATGAGAGATAGAAAGTTCGCTTTTGAAGTTAGTAAGAGGAGGGAAAGCTCACTCGTGGGTGATTACAACGGCGAAATGAGGGGTGGTGGAGAGAGGGGGGTGGGGGAGGAATAATCAGGACCAAAGGGGAAGCTGAAAATTAGGATTGAGCAACTGAAATCTGCACATCTGTTAGGAGTGATTGACTAGTCCACCTAGAGCCCATCTGTTTACTGCAATCCCATCATCGTCGATTAACCATCATGCTCTAATCACTTTCTACTTCCACTACAATAACCAAGCCGTGCTATCTCAATTCAAAACCACCCTAGCACTCAGGGCTGCATTCGAGAGCTGTTCAATCTCACTAACTGTTCTAATCTAGCTGGATTCATGTAAATAAACCAGTTAACATTGCCATCCACACCTAGTCAACACAACAGGGGACATGTGTGGTATAAATCGTCAATACTATTAAAATAGCATTAAAACTCATCAGACTACCACTTACTCATCAAACATCAACAGTAGCACCATTCATCAGAGTACCCCCTTACTCATCAGTTAATAACACTACCACCAGAACATACCAGAACACTACAAACTTATTAAATACCAACCATCACACCAGAATACCCAAATTTTTAAAATATTCTTACAATTTTAAGAAAGACATTCTTTCTCTCATATCTTTACCTTATATAATGGTTGTTGCTAATCGTAGAAACTATCACCGGAGAGTGAGAAGGAAGAAATGTGTGTATGATAATTGTTGGGGTTAAAAGGTTAAGGTCAATGATATAGCAAGGGACATGGGGCAGGTAAGACAACGGCAACGTTCACATCGTTGAATGCCTGTCAACCCCGCTTCTGTAGGAGGAGGTTTAACAGCTCTGCGCGAGAACAAGGACAGGACAGGATGATGTTCTTTTATCAGATTATCCAATTAGTAAGATCCAGGGAAATGGTCTAACATGAAGGATACTATACCAATGCAATCTATTTCTCTATCACTAGTTCGTGTAGAGAACACATGTTGGTATGATACAAATTTTTATTATAATATAAGAGTAACCACAATTGTTGAGTTTCTGTTCCTAATCGGTTTTAGTTTTATAGTCAGATGGAGCAGTGTTTCACATTTCTGTGAAATGTGAAATACATTTAAATACAAATACATTCACCGTATTTGTTTTTATTCACTGTAATTGTTGTTTTTTCTGTTCAATTTTATTTTGCATTATTACGTTTATCTGGATATGCTAAATCATGATGTCTTTTGGGCAATTAATACGCATTTAACACCAGCCCACCGCAAATTTGTGGGGAAATTGGAGTACACTAGCTTTAAATTCGTTAACGCAGAGGCTGTGCATTTCAATTAAATATATATATATACAAAACTAAAATTTATGGGGACTCAATCAGTTCTTCAGGTTCAAATTAAACTCTCATTGCCAACGTTTTGGTTTTTATTTAAAATCTTTTTCATAGGCAGAAGTATAAATTTTGAAACAGAAAAAACTAAGTATTACATTACAAATTATTTTACAAAGAAAATGAGTCTGTGGATTTTCTTTGAAAAATAATTTGTATTGTAATACTTAGTTTTTCTGTTTCAAAATTTATACTTCTGCCTATGAAAAAGGTTTTAAATAAAAACCGAAACGTTGGCAATGAGAGTTTAATTTGAACCTGAAGAACTGACCGAGTCCCGATTAATTTTAGTTTTGTTTCTATTCCACGGTCGATACTTTTATCAATATATATATATATATATATATATATATATCTTTTAGAACAATATATCAACAACAGATTAGTAATGTACTGAAGATTTTTTAACTAAAATAATAGGTCTTCTTCAGAGTCTCAGTCGAACTAATTATGAGAGAGACTCTTACAATTCTGACAAAGACTATTTGTTTTGGTTGAAAGATCTTAGTCACATTACTGATTTTCTTACTGTTGTTTGATTGAACATTGAGTTTTATTTAATTTGTATTCTGTGAAATAAGAATCAACGTCTAAACTGCAATAAGAAACTAAATTTATGAAGATCAGGAAAACAGGTCTTGCTACAGTTTTACTACATATTTCATAATATTTTATTAATATATTTCAATGATTAATTGCACATCAAGTATGAATATATATAATATACATGTGCTCACCAAATGAAAGTTGTTTCTTGTCGGAGAATAACAAGTAGTATATTCTATTGATATCTTTTATATTCTTATTATTAATGGAGTAATTTCTGAACGACTCTGCGATTGTTGAGTTTGTTGCTGAAAGCATCAATTGTCGGTGAGATACAGTGAAGGTTGCAATGAGGCTATCCAACTCTCTCAACAGCAGTTAATTCCAATTTTTTCCATCTTAACCCTAAGTGCTCTCCACTTCTGCTTCGTTTTTTTTTTGCCCCTTTTTTTCTCTGAAAGTGAATTTAATCTTTGTATGGAATACAGTTTATCTTCATTAAACTTCTTTCATTTTCCCCTACCTTTAACAAAAAAAGAAAAAAAAAAGTTTTTTTCAAAACGAGATAATCAATTTAGTTGAAACGAATCAAATCAACTACTTTAATTTAATCAAATGAATATCTTAACATAATCTCTGATTCTTTAAAGTTTCTAACTGGTGCAGCAGAATAACACCATTGTTTTGTATTCTTGCCAGTCCCATTTCAACAGTTTAAATTTCGCTGTGAAAGGTTGATTAGATCTTTGTTTTCTGCTGTTAGTGTCGGTCCACTTTCCAATGCTGGTCATCTTCAAAGGTAAGCCCAAGTTCTAGTTTAAGATAGACAATATCTGATATAAGTCCAATGATACCAACAGTAGTACAACAGGAAAAACGCCATTAATATTTCATAGGGACCAAGGTAGCTCAGTGGTTTGCGTGTTTGTCTCTGGATTCGTAGATTCCATGTTTGATTCCCTCTCTGGCCTCCAATTCTTTACAAAATCAGACTACGTCGTCTCTCAGACAGGACGTTTAGTAATAGTGACCGAGTCCCGATAACTTTAGATTTATATATATATATATATATATATATATATATATATATATATATATATATATATTTCACACAGGAAAGAGAAAAACAAATAAAGACATACACAAAAGACTCACAACAACACCTCGACAGTCGTCGTCATCGGGCAGAAGTAGTCCCTTTGAGTACCTGAAGCTAACTCTAATATACATATTTACACTTATAATTTATTTATTTATTTATTTATATATTAATTTAATTTAATTAATTTATTATTAATAATTAATTGATTAATTAATTATTAGCTAACTCTCTCTCTCTCTCTCTCTCTCTCTCTCTCTCTCTCTCTCTCTCTCTCTCTCTCTCTCTCTCTCTCTTTATATATATATATATATATATATTATTCATCATGATTTGTTTTCTTGACCCAATCATACATCATACATAATACATACGAGTATATACATCATCTACATCATATGTATGATATGTATATATCATATATCATACATCATATATATATATATATAATCACTTGTATTCAATTGCTATCTGAAGACGTGTTAGACGAAAGGTCTCAGAGTAATTACCTCCTTATCTTTGGTGGTGAGTTACTTAAATATTTGCATCACGAGATAGTGTGACAATTTTGTTTACTTTAAATATATATATATATATATATATATAACAGAAGTGTATATACTCGTATGTCTAACATCAGAGAAGTTAGTCCAAAGAACTAAAGTCATTTAACTACAGAGCAGCTATTTAAAATTGACAATTTTGAAAGCACTTTATATTAAGACAAACAAACCATCTGTTAATTGTTAGACGTGAGATATGTTTATTATTTTAAGCATGAGAAGTGTGTCAGTAGGGGGGAATATATATATATATATATATATATATATATATATATATATATCTATATAAAGATTTCACATAAACACGTGAAATAACAATCAATGATCAAAACATAATATGAAATGGGAAAAAAAGAATAAGATCTTAGTAAAATATATATAATGATTTACTATTCTTGACCCACTATTCAGAATTATAACTTTTTTTGAGGGTTCAGATTTTGTTTTAAAATAATTCTTTCACCGATGTTTATTTAGGTTTTCCCCAGGGATATACACAAGTTTACACAATTAGCACTATGTGTACTATACGAAGACTGCTAATTGTATAAACATGCTTTTCGCCCTTAGCAAGACATAAACAAACATTGGTGAAAGAATGATTTTAAATCCAAACCTAAACCTTCAAAAAATCTTATAACTTTATGTATATATATATATATATATTCAAACCACAATTGACAGATTCCAAACCTATCCACCTTCCTGAAGCTCTGATCTTCATCCTTGAAATGTAAGTTAATATGAACTTACATTTATATAAACTGTATATAAACTTACATTTCAAGGATGGAGATCAGAGCTTCCTCTGATATATATATATATGTTCAAACCACAATGGACAGATTCCAAACCTATCCACCTTCCTGAAGCTCTGATCTTCATCCTTGAAATGTAAGTTAATATGAACTTACATTTATATAAACTGTATATAAACTTACATTTCAAAGATGGAGATCAGAGCTTCCTCTGATATATATATATATTTATATATATATATGACAATATCATATACATGATCCAACCTCAATAAGAAATGGGAAAACAAGACTAAGATCTTTCAACCGTAAAAGCGGTCTTGTCAGAGTCAAAAACCCAACGTGAGTTGTTTTTGACTCTGACGAAGACCGTTGTTACGGTTGAAAGATCTTAGTCTTGTTTTCCCATTTCTTATTGTGGTTTGATCATTGATTGTTGTTTCACGTGTTTATGTAAATCTTTTATATATATATATATATATATATATATAGATAGCAATAAGAATGGAAAAGATAAGATATTTCAAACCAACAAGTTTGACAGATTCCAAACCTACCACCTCAACTGAAGCTTGATCTTTCATCCTTGAAACTTGTAAGGTTAATATGAACTTATCATTTATCATAATACTGTATATAAACTTATTTTTCAGGTTATGGAGATCTTTAAGCTTCCTTATATATATATATATATATAGATAATAGATATGTTGAAACCACAATTGACAGATTCCAAACCTATCCACCTTCCTGAAGCTCTGATCTTCATCCTTGAAATGTAAGTTAATATGAACTTACATTTATATAAACTGTACATAAACTTACATTTCAAGGATGGAGATCAGAGCTTCCTCTGATATATATATATATATAATATAATATTATAAATATGTAAACCACAATTGACAGATTCCAAACCTATCCACCTTCCTGAAGCTCTGATCTTCATCCTTGAAATGTAAGTTAATATGAACTTACATTTATATAAACTGTACATAAACTTACATTTCAAGGATGGAGATCAGAGCTTCCTCTGATATATATATATATATATATATATATATATATATATATATATATATATATATATGTTCAAACCACAATTGACAGATTCCAAACCTATCCACCTTCCTGAAGCTCTGATCTTCATCCTTGAAATGTAAGTTAATATGAATTTACATTTATATAAACTGTACATAAACTTACATTTCAAGGATGGAGATCAGAGCTTCCTCTGATATATATATATATATATATATATATATATATATATATATTATATATATATATATATATAGATAGATAGATATGTTCAAACCACAATTGACAGATTCCAAACCTATCCACCTTCCTGAAGCTCTGATCTTCATCCTTGAAATGTAAGTTAATATGAACTTACATTTATATAAACTGTACATAAATTTACATTTCAAGGATGGAGATCAGAGCTTCATCTGATACATATAAATATATATATATATATATATATATATATATATATATATATATATATATGTTCAAACCACAATTGACAGATTCCAAACCTATCCACCTTCCTGAAGCTCTGATCTTCATCCTTGAAATGTAAGTTAATATGAACTTACATTTATATAAACTGTACATAAACTTACATTTCAAGGATGGAGATCAGAGCTTCCTCTGATATATATATATATATATATATATATATATATATATATATGTGTGTGTTCAAACCACAATTGACAGATTCCAAACCTATCCACCTTCCTGAAGCTCTGATCTTCATCCTTGAAATGTAAGTTAATATGAACTTACATTTATATAAACTGTACATAAACTTACATTTCAAGGATGGAGATCAGAGCTTCAGGAAGGTGGATAGGTTTGGAATCTGTCAAACCACTCCAAGATTAGTACACAAAGTAAGATTGTTTATTTATCTCTTAGTGGGGCTGTTTATTATTAAATAAACTCCCGAGTTATAGAATTTCTAACTTAATGTCAGTAAAATAGGATTAGTGTCTTTTTTTCTTTAGAAATTATTTCAGTATCCTGCTTTGAACAAAGTTCACAATAAAAAGAGCAGGTTTGCAGGTCGAGTTCATCTTCAGCTGCTAGAGTTTGAATAAGCTTTGCAACGAGTCAAAAAGAGTCACGTTAGGAAGAAAAAAATGTTTACAAATGGTCTAAAAGTGTTCTCTAAGGGTATGTTTTTTGTGGTGCTCTCTCTCTCTCCCTCCCTCCCTCTCAGAGGGGGTAGGTTTTTGAGGGTGTTAATGGTGATGAGAGATGGTTTCAAGTAGCAAAGCTATAATTAGCAGTGGACAAAGGGCTCGCTTTAGGTTCAAACAGCAAACACAAAAGCCCTTCCAAACACCTTGACACAATTGAAATTCAATTTCCGTCCTTTAATGTCTTTTATTCTGGTTGGCAAGTTTGCCCGAGTGAGACAGAGTGAGCAAATGAGCTGGCTGGAGGGGTGGGGTGGGGGGAAGGCTTACCATCTCGGCTTTCACCATTATGCTTACCCCCAACTCTGCACCCCTCCGCCAACCCCTCAGACCTTCAGTGAGGAAATCCAAATCACCCCCACCCCCTTCTTCAGAACAAAGCCTCATTAGCCCCTTAAGAGCCAGCTTCCACCTCTAATCCCTGTTTAACTGCTCTCAATTAGCCTCTCCATTAAAGGCTTTACAAATAACAGTAAATTTTAACTTTAAAAGAACCCCCAAATAATCCTTTCCTTAAAAAAAAAAAAAAAACGATTACTACCTTAAGCAGAAACCTAAATAGATTCAAAATTAAAAAGAAAAATTAAATCATTTAAGCTCTGAATTATCGGAACAAAGATTCCATTAATTTTTTATCGCAATGATTATCTACTACAAAATCTCATTTATTCCACTTTAAAACTTCACCGACGACGCTTTATTGAATTAATTACAAACTTAAATTATAAATAACAAATATATTTATTGTAAGGGCTAAAGAATAGACTTTACTTCCTACAGACGCTAATATAATTAGAAATACATTCTAACCACCCTTAACCTAGATTGAATTAAAAATAAAACCATTTGCAATTTAAAAACTCTTTGGTAATAAAAGACTGAAATATATTATAAATTATAAGTGTTTGAAAATATCTTGTCTTGTACATTGTGTACGGTCATTGGTCGTTTATGAAGTTATCCATCCTCAAGAGTAGCATCTTGAGTGGCTGTGATCTTGTTTTATAAACTCTGCAAACAACTACACTACTTCAAGAGGAAAGAAAGCGACTGGTCTTGGTCAGGAAAAGCTGTGGATAAATCTGCCATGCTGTATCTTCAAATAGTTTAGAGGAGTCCTGTAGTAAATGGGCACTGTCACTACTCTTCTAGACATACCCTCTATTTACTCTAGCAATAAGTGCCAAAACCGACTTTTTTATATAGCAGTGTCTCTTTATATATATATGGGACCGCACGCATGGACCTACAAACTCTACTCTCCTATTGGTCACCATTTCAACGAATCATATTTCTTTCCCCAGACATCTCATAGAATACAATATATATATATATATATATATATATATATATATATATATATAAACCAATTAAAAAGAATTATACAACACTTCCGGCTAACCTAGAGGTTAGTTTAGAGAACACAACCATACAGGTCCAGCACAATGGGAAACCGTTGAGGCTGGTGTCGGTGTATAACACGCCGAACACAGTCATACCCCACAAAACTATTAAACGTTTCTTGGGGACATCCACTCCCACAATTATGGGAGGGGACTTCAACACCCAACATACGATGTGGAACTGCACGAGGGATAGGAAGATGGGAAAAGCTCTTCTAAAGGCTTGTGATAGGCTTGGCCTGAACATCTACTATCCAGCAGTTCCAACGTACATCACAGCCAGGACTGCTAGTACTATAGACTTAGCCATAGCCAACTCTAACGCCCCCGCTGTGAGGCTGGAAACGATCCAGGAGCTTTCCTCGGATCATTACCCAGTTCTTATGGAGTTGACTGGCTCTATAGTTAAATGTCCCTCAACCAAACCCGTCGTCACAGACTGGGTGTGGTTAAAAAGGACGCTTAGTCATTTGTCCTACCCAACAGAGGTTTCAACACGGGCGGAAATAGACAGTGAAGTTCAAAACCTCACTGAATCTATTCACGAGGCCCTTAAAAACTCCCAAGTTGCTCGAAGCAAAACAGGGTGGGAAAGACTACAAAATAAACGACTAAACGAACTGATTTCTTATAGAAATAAAGTTCGAAAACTTTGGAACAAGTATAAACTACCTACACTCAAGACTGTAGTGAATAAGCAAACACGCTACAGCCTACAAGTTATAAGAGAGGAGTCTCTAAATAAAAAACTCGAAAGTATAGACAACACCCCAAAAGCTTGGCAGTTTCTGCGGAAGTTGAGAGGGTCTAAACGTACGACCGTTGCCCTCAAACACAAAGATCGCCTCTGCATTAATCCACAAGAAATTCCAGAAGCATTCGCCAAGTCCCTAGGCGAATTATACAAGTAGGATGGTCCTAAACTCTCTCCTTGTATACCTTCTCCGGAGGAGTCTATCTCTCTCAATATGGAGGAAGTTAAGGCCACATTGAAACGGCTCCCGAGACGCAAAGCGCCGGGTGCGGATGACGTAAACAACTACGTTCTGAAGCAGCTCCCTGACCCGACAATGAAATGGTTAACCTCCATATTTAATGCTTGCATTAAAATAGGTTATTTTCCGTCAGCTTGGAAACAGGCCAGGATAATCCTTATCCCGAAACCGGTAAGGATCCAACATTACCATCAAGCTACAGGCCTATAAGTTTACTTAGCTTATCCATTTACATTAAATGAAGTAATTAACACCAAAAAAGTAGTTACTTATTGCTAGTCAACGCCCACTCTTTGCTGCTGCGTCATCAAATGGTGGTTGACCAGTGAGAGATCCTATCAAAAAAGGAAAAATGACAAATAAAAAATAAAAAAAGATGATTTCAGTTAATAACTTCCTTCGTAATATTACCTCAAAAAAAATTATTGATATTTCATATATAGTAACTATAATTATCTGTAAAGAAATGGCTAATGATTATAATGATTTTAATCATTGTAGAAGGCAACAATAAAATTAACGAGCCTTAGTAATTTAGGGCCGTTTTTTCTCAAACTTAATATTTTATTCAAGAAATTAAATTAAAATTGTATTTATTGTGATAAAATTAACGAGAATGTTCAGTTTCAACGAGTTCAGTTGAAAAATTACTTTTATTGAAAAGAGTAGATTTTAAGAATCCTTCCTGGAGTGTTAAGTATTACAGAGTGTTTAATAAATGCACAGTTATCTAGAGCTTTCGCTCTCTTTGTTCTAGAATCTAGATCTAGAGTAGTAAAGTCAGTGACACATTTACTCGAGAACTAAACCGAACTATTCAAAGAAAAAAAAAAATCAGAATAGCATACATATTGGCATTTTTGTAACTCGTAATGATCCATGGTTTTTGTAAACAATGAGATATCTTAAAGCTGTAGACATACACAGCCATGCCCAATAGATTTGTTTAAGAGTTACCTTTAGTTATAGGTAAACAAAGTAAAGTCTTAAACTAAGTTTTTGACAAGTAAGCAAGAGAACTTACAGAAGTTTTTGACAACAAAAAAATGGAAAAACTTACAGAAGTTCTGTATGTTGTGTAACTTCTATAAGTTGTCTTACTTACTCGTATTTTCTTATCTGTAACTTTTCGCGCCTTTTATGTATGTTTGATTTGTTAATGAAGTATTATTTCTATATTTCCTCTGTTTTTTATGCCTATGAAAAAGGTTTTAAAACTGAAACATCAGCCATGAAGTTTAATTTGAAACTGAAGAACTGGCTGACTCCTAATAAAAATTGTATTATATATACATTTTTAATTACAATATTGTTTTTATATTGAATAACAATTGTTCTTGTATTTCAGAGTTATTATCAATAAAGTAGCATCGTACTTTATTATTCTCAGGTAATTTAAATTATGTCTAAATACCAGTACAATAATTGTATAAAATTGAAATAATTATGTGCCATTAGTAAATTTTATTATTACATTCACCGGTGAAAATTAAGTAGCAGCTAATTGCAGCAATTAGAGTAATTAAACTCCATGAACCATGGAGGTTTTTGTAATCAGTAATTTTCAGATAAAACTGTCGGTACATTATTGCATACACGTTTGTCAATGGATATAAATATTATGGAAGTTTCCTTTAAGTTTATCTCTATAAATATCGGACGAATAAAGTTTTTTTTTAAAAAAAAAACTGTATTTATTTAAAAATTAAACTGTAGCTTTATTAAAAGATAAAAGTTTTATCAAGGGTAGATAAATTTAAGTGGCCTGAAAGGAAGAAAGTCGTTTGGATTGGGGGCTCGTGTGTAGACGGTGTGTTTATTATGCTCCAGTGTTCTGCGGTGGATAGCACATTACCTTAATTAGTACCTTATCTGTTATCTCCACCCCCCAACACACTCTCTCACACACATATATATATATATAATTATATAGCTTTCTCTAATGGTGTCGGTTAATTGAAAACAAAAACAAGGATAAATTGTTTGGAATTAGTAGCGAGGAGACGCTTTTTTCTTCTTTTTTTTTTGGAGGGTTAAATTACAGGGCACTTCCGACACATGTCAGTTTTGGAATGATAATAGTGTACAGAAGCGGGTAGCCATATTGGGGCATCTTAAATTCAATATGGCAACTGTGAAGAATAAATGATTATTGCAGTCCTACGAAAGAACTCACATAGGTCGAGGATTGGCCATATGTGATACCACACAATGAACATTCTACATTGTGATTCTCAAATTTTGCCAATTTTCTAATAACTCAAGTGCAGTTACAACAGCGAGCTTTAACGAGTAACTTACATCATACAGGCTCGATACCGATAGCTTCATGTCCTAGGTTGTGCGTTCAGATTTTTTTCATTTCCCGCATGAATAAATCGAAGAAAAGAGTGGGTTTCACATGATGCATCTACCAGTTAAGAGGAGGGAGTGCGTAAACCACTTTGCTGCTCTGGACCCTGATTACTGTGTAACCTAAATCATTGTTATAGTTACCTGGATGGCTAAAAAAATTAGATCAATTGATCTTTATTGATATATTTTTCAAAATCTTTGAAAAATAGAGTTTAATCAAGAATGATCCTCAGACATTGTAATGGTCTTATATAAATGAAATTATCACTCGTTCATTCATACTGTAGGTCTACGGATAAAATTTTACTGACCAATTGTAAAAAGGCCTGGTATCAAAGAATATTTCAATCTTCATTCCTGCTATCTTTGTCAAATGCATCAAAATTTTACTCTGACATGACCATTACAGGTCTAAAGTCTTATAAACAGTTCCATTCGATTTAAAAAATATAACAAAACTTCACAGTAAAATAGAAATTAACGTCCAAACAATAGTAAAAAATCAGGAAAATAACTAAGATTTTCAATCAATTAAGTGGTCTTTATCAGAATTTCAATGATACTATCAGCGAGTCCTGACAAAATCTACCTGCTTATTGAAAAGTTTTAGGCATTTTTCTGATTTTCTTACTGTTGTTTGGACGTTAATTTATATAGATATACAAATTACATGAAATAAGTCCAACAACTAAATAAATTATATTCACAAAAAGAACATGTATAAAAGAGAAACATAGAAACATAGAAACATTACTATTATTTTTCGACCGAGTCAGGTAAAGGGATAAAGAAATTAGTCTTCCCAATTTTTAGAGCGACTGAACCACTTCTTTATCTCCCTCTCTCTCTCTCTCTCTCTCTCTCTTATATATATATATATATATATATATATATATATATATATATATATATATATTTATTGAAATAAACGGCAGCTTCCGCATTCATGACTTTAATGCTCGTCCTTTCCAGTCTCCTGACTATTTCTCTTTGAGTGGAGGGAAACATATTTCAATCAAATATGTTTAAATTTATACTAATATATATATTATATTAATATTAGTAATATATTAACTTATACTAATATATATATATATAAACCATCTCTAACCACAATATGAAATAGGATAACAAGACTAAGATCTTTCAATCGTAACAAGCGGTCTTCGTCAGAGTCAAAAACGTAACTGACGAAGAACACTTGTTACGGTTGAAAGATCTTAGTCTTGTTTTCCCATTATCATATTGTGGTTTGATCATTGATTGTTATTTCACGTGTTTATGTGAAATCTTTATATATATATATATATATATATATATATATATATATATATATATATATATATATACGCTTCACGGTGAATCACAAACACAAAACTAAGGAACAAACACACTTACTGTCTCTAATTTTCGGGTTGTACCGTCACCAAGAGAGTTGAGATAAGGACACCAAGTGCACTTGTGAAGCGACGGTTACTTAGTTGTGTATTACAAGTAACACGGTTAGTTACTTGGGTGTTTGTTCCTTAGTTCTGTGTTTCTGATTCACCGTGAAACGTTTGTTGTCCTTTAGATTTTTCATTTTCTGAGTTAAAAATATTAAAAATCTCATCAGAACAACTACTCATCATTGCGGGACTCCTTTTCACTACTGAGTATAGAAGCAAATGTTTTGATATACAAAAATAAATTTTTTTTTTTAGATCTGACCAAAGAATTTACAGTTAAAGAAAAACCATAATTTAAGTAAGAGAATATCAAAATAGATACTATTCACTTTGCTATTTTTGTTTTACGTGATAGCTCGTATAAAATTTGGTGTGTCTATTATAATCATATTCATTGTAATAAATGGAGTACCACAGGTTAAGCTTTTACGGAATTTAAAAGACTTTATCAGACTAGGCCTGTTTTTTTTTATAATAGAGTAACTGCACTAAATTTCAAAAAAAATCAAAATGTATTAAAATTAAAATATCAAATACCGATGAATACACTGAATACAATAAATATATTTTGACATTATTTACAAAAAGAAAAATAAAGGATGAATTTAGAATGGATTACTCTCTATCAGGTACTAATATTAATTAAAAATTATTAATTTCACCTATAGAATTAAGGACAAACGAATGTCAGGTCGTCCGATTTTAAAATCAACAAACCTTAATATGAAAGTCTTCTATACGACTATTTGTATCATCGACAGTCGTATAGTTTATTTTTGGCAAGTTGTATATTTTTATTTGTTTATTTTCATATAACTCAAAACTTAACAGAAATATATTTTTTCAACCATTTCATTGTTATAGATGACTTCTTACGGGCTTCAGTCATATAAAATACAAAAGCTCGAATGCAGCAACATCAAAATAGGTACTATTCACTCTGCTATTTTTGTTATACGTGATAGCTCGTATAAAATTTGGTGTGCCTATTATAATCATATTCATTGTAATAAATGAATTACTCATTTCAGGAAAAAATCAATGAAAACATTAAATTGAAGAGAAACGTAAAAACTGTTTTTTTTTAAAAAAAAATTCTAGTTTTAAAACCCCTTTGACAAATATTAATTTAAGTAAATGATTATTAATAACTTTGATATTAATTTAACTTTGACAAATTTAAAATATTAATTTTGACTTTAACAGTAAAACTAAAGACTTTTTTTATTATAACTGTAAATTTTGAGAATTATTTAGTTTAATAAGTTTATGCTATCAATAAATCGTTATGACTGTTGTAATGAATAAGTACAGGGTTACTACTAACTGCTTTGATTTTAAGTTTATTTAAAGGAAGCAAAGTTACTTTGTGAACAAGTACTGATATTGTAACTCTCCGGTTTCTCAGATTTATATTTCTTTCCACTCTACTTTATTTTTTCTCTGCATCCTTACTCCAGCTTTACCTGACTCTTTTCTTACCTTCCTGACAATCTGATTGTGAAATTCATTTAGCCTTCTCATACTGGGGTAAATGGATAATACAAAGTCTCCATACAAAAGAAGTTTTTTTCGTTTAAACTAAGCGTTTCAAACACTTCGAGTTCATCATCAGGTAAACAAAGATATTTTCAATTAAAAAACTTCTTTTGTATGGAGACTTTGTACCATTTGTTTACCACATTATGAGTAAATACCATTCAATTACGGATTGTACAACTAATGAATAATTTAGCTTTTTCATTCAACTATATTTACTGTGTTTATTTATTTAAACTGCTATGCTTTATTTTAATTTTATTTTACTTGTAACCAAAACAAAGTGCGCTAAACGCGTTTTCACAAAAATAAAAAACTTATTTGAGGGAAAAATAATTTCTTTAATTTTCCTATTCAGAGAAGTAAACAGGAGTTTTATTTTTTTTAGTTTTTTTTTAAACTTAGGTGACTTTATTGAAATTCTTTTAAATAATTAAATTTTAATTTACTATGAATTTTAGGGTCACCGTTTTTAAGATATTTTCATTTCAATATTTTTTAGAGTTTTTTTTTATTTTTTATTGGTAGAAGGTTTAAGCACATTAAGTACTGGTTTCTCAAAAACTCTGTTTTATTTGCTTGCCTGGGTTATAGAAGAAATGTGTTGTCCAAAGCTAATGCCTCTGGCCTCAGCATGAGTTGATGAGATATTTAGTCATTAAGTCATTGATTACTCACTATATATATTACTACAGATGTTTTTACAAACATTCGAATTCATATTTCTGTTGTTTTGTTAATGTGTATATTTTAAACGGAGGGTTAAAGTATTTAAATAGAGAGGGTAGAGTTTGAATATTAACATTTGGGTAAAAGAGATGAGGTTTGGATTGCCACTGAGAAGAAGGAAAAAAAAAAGAAGCTTTTGTTAGAAGAGTGTAAGAAGAAATGATTCCCGGTGTGGCTTTTTAATTATGAATGACAGGGGAGGTGGATATAGAAACGGAGGTGACACCACAATAGGACAAAGAGTTTGCTGTTCAATCTAGCTGAAGAGCGAGCACTGCTATTGTCTTTTAGTGCGCACAGTGCTGAAGGCTTGAAGAAGGTGGATGGCTTATAGGATGATGGGTGGAGGGGGGGGGTCAACAAGGTGTTCTCTCATTTCAGAGATTAAAAAAAAAAAAAGAAAAAGAAAGAAAAAGAAGAAAAAGAAAGAGAAAATGTCAGGAGGGCGCGCCCTTATTGTAGCAGACAACGCTTCAAGGCCTTCTCCACTAGTTTTCACCCGCAAGGGACAATTTCCCATGAAATATCCACCAAGCCTACAGAATCGCAAATAAAACCCGACACCCCTCGCTCATTTGCCATATTGCTTCTGAAAACCGACCACCCTTACTCCACCTCCACCTCCCTCTATTTCAACTTCAAGCTCAAAACAAACATTTCTCTGAAATCTTCCCAATAACAGAAATAATTGTCCTTTTTGACCCTTTTTCATTCTAATCATTTTAAAAAAAAAATATGTTTTTTAAAAACAATTTATCACAAACATCTATATACTCTAAGCAATTAGATTATAAATTTAGAAATCTAGCCTTACATTATTTTTACTTATAAAATACATATCAAACCCTACTCTTCGTCTGTAGAACATTCAGTGTCAAATGATTTCAATTTTAACTTCGTTCTGAATCTAAAAAAAAAAAAAACAAAAAAACAAAAAACCCCAGAAACCTCTCCTTCAATAGAGAAAACAATCGTCCTGTTTGACCTTATTCATTCTAATCACTTCAAAAACTTTTAAATTTTGAAACCAATTTATCACAAGCATGTCAAAATAGAATATTTCATTGAGATGAGACGATTTGATTAAATTATGTACACGGAATAATAGTTGTACTTTACATCCAGGGGGTCAGTAGCCCAGTGCAACATGCTCGCCTCTGGACAGGTAGGTCCGGGTTTGTCGCACCAACCCTGGCTGTCGATTTATACTCACTGTAACCCTCGATTTATTCACGCGGGAGGTGAATAAATCTGAGCACGTAGTCCCTCGGAGAGGACGTTAAGTCGTCGGTCTCAAAGCCGACGTACTCGTTAAATATCCCCACTTTAAATACATTTAAGTTAGGCAAAATGTGGGACACCCAATGTAAAATTAATATTCTTTTGTTGTATCACAAAGGTCAATATTTGGCCTATGTATGTTTCCTTGTAAGACTGCCACTGTAACCTAATCTAACTTACTAAAGGCTTAGCTCCCTCTTAATGCTCTGCAGGCACTTTCCCGAAAAGATACTGCTTCTCACACAGCAACCCTCCTCTACAATACCATAAGGGAAGTCAAGTATTCCTGGGTAAGGAACCACAGCCACCATGAGTACGACACTAATGACGGAAAGTTACAAGAGGAACCGCAATGGTCACTCCGTCCCCGTCATATCAACAATATTTTAGAACTCCGGACGCTAGGGTCCTATTGAGCCTGCCTTGACTACAGGTAAGGTCAATGACCATAAGGCCTTCTCGCTGATAGCAAGTCTACATATTCAGAGTAATCTGTTGCCCACTCTCGCAGCAAGGACGCCACAGACACACATTCCGGAGGTCTGTACTCCACGAGGAATAAGTAGGGGCTCCTGAGCCCTCGTGAGAGCCCCACACTTTTCTAAGAGTTATATATAAAAAAACTCATTAACAACACCTAAACAGCTCAATGGGTTAGGAAATCAACTTTTTCCTATTAACAAAAGACTGTAATTATGAGCTACATCAAATGCATTTTTTGTCACGTAAGAGAATGACACAAACATACAAATTTCAAAATATACCTTTTCCAAGTCAGACCAACATGCTGATCTTAGCACGATATTTTGTATTGTACAATGACCTTGGGCAGATAAATAATTGAAAGAAAGATTATATTCATATATGAATGAAGTAGTCTACTCAACAATACTCTGTTTAGTTACATTGCGTGGCTTAAACTATCAAGTATATGGAATATACCATAATGTGTTCAGTCACATTATGTGGCATGCACTACTAAATTCATTGAACAATCCCATACTTTGTTCAGTTCCATTATCTTTCATGCAGTCTCAAATATACTGAATCATACTTTCCTATAAAGTTTTTATATACCAATATGGTATAAATATAGTAAAGTATGCTTCCTTCATTACGAATAACAACTATCTGTTCTGTTCTAAACCGACTAATTTAATTTTTGTTTAAAACTACTTGCCATCGTCTGGTCATTGTTCCTTGTATTACTCGTATTTATCGATAATCCTACAATATAAGACCGCCCTGTTTTGTTCTTTGCCCTCGTGCTACCGGAGGATTAGCTACTGTTTACATGTTTATATATGAGCACGGAGGTTAATTTCTGAGGAGAACATGTACACAATGATGCCTCTTATTTCTTCCTACTTCAATTAGCATTATCTGAAGCTATACTGTACCGAATTTAGTGTAAAAGACTACGTTTACGGTATCCTTCTTTACATCCCATCAGTTAATTCTTACAGTTGCTTAAAAGTTAATTTTCATTTTTTATGATAATTGTAAAATAGTTATATGAATGTATATAAATGAGCTTTTATCCAAGTTTTTTGATAGTTGATGAAACAGGTGCTCTATTAAAACAGTAAGCTCGTTCAACATAACTCGTTATTAAATGAATTATATTCTTTGCGCTGCTGAGACGTTTGTTTCCCGTCAGCTTGCTAAGGAGGTGAGAGAGCAATTTGCCTTGGAAGGATGAGATCAGTGAGAAATTCAATAGTTCTTCAGTTAATATAATCTCTTTTAAGAGCCCCTGCTTTTTAAGTTGATGTCTGTTTTCGAAAAGTCTTTATTACAAGATAATGGCACCAGTGATTCAAATTCCAATTCAAGGAGATCAGTAATTACTTTCATATAGTCAGGCAATTTAATTTGAAGAACATTGTAGTATTCCTAAAAGTAGAAGTGTAATCGTAATTCTACTACAAACCATTAGCGTCTCATTCTTATCTCAAGAGTAACTCACTAATTTTTTCTAACGTTACATTTATTCCACTCACCACCTTCATGACCGTAGTCATCACTTAACTATTATCTTTACAATACCGCCATTGTTATCACCAGCAGCACCAACAACTTTTACGAAACTTAAACCATTACTATCATCATCATCATCATCATCATCATCATCATCATCATCATCATCATCATCATCATCATCATCATCATCATCATCATCATCATCATCATCATCACCACCACCACCACCACCACCACCACCACCACCACCACCACAATCATCATCATCATCATCCGTTAATGCCATCATCACCATTGTCGATATCATCGGCATCATCATGATCAGCATCATCATTATCATCAATAACCAAATAATAACACTGTCATCACAATCATCATGAGAACAAAAAAACTCTCTTTCTCTTGGTTTCACAACTGTCGCTCTATAAATCTATCTATAGATTGATAGCATTATCATCATTTTAAGATTTCTAGTCCTAACTTGTCCTTGGCCTTCTTATCAACCACACTCTCCTGTTTTACAAAAATACCATCAACAAACCCAGTCAAGAAATTATTTCTGCTTCCGAAATAGAACTTTAAAACTCTTGTGAGGTGTTCAGCATTTTTTTAGGAAACAAATGAACAACTGATTTTGGATGTTTGCATGTCTGTGGGTCTTTTCACCTAATTAGGACAAGAAACCTTGGCAAAACTATTTAGTAAAGCTGGTGTTGGATAAAACAAAACTACTCTGTTTCCTGTCATCAAGAAGTAACTAGATTGACTGAGGAGCTTCCACAGAAGCACTTTTTATGCACCTTACCATTTAATTGGAAACCAGCTAACAACTTAAGGCTGAAGGGTGTAAAACCTAATTTAAAGACTAATAGGTAGATAAATATTAATGGAGTGAGAAAGGTAAACAAGAGGGTGTAACTATTTGGGAAAGAGATTTTTTCCTAAAGTTAATATTAGTTAAGAGTGTAGAGGGGTGGAGGATAGGGGTGTTTTTGTCGACTTGAGGTTGATTAAGGGGTGTGTTTTGTGTGTTATGCAAAGAGAAGGGTTTAGAAGCGAAGGGCAGATGTGGAACATCTGTTGAACTCATTGATTTCGGGGGGGCTATTATGAAGGCAGCAAGCACGCTTTGGGAGCACACACACACACACACACACACACGACTGCCGTCGACTCGACCAAGGGTTCAAGCCTTATCCTTCCTCCCAGTGAAGTCAAACCTTCCTCTTGTAACCAGAAGAAAAACAGACAACTAACAAAAAAAAATAGATTAAATTATAAAAGAATAATATTTCTCAACATACTAATACACAACGTGTGGAGTAGCCTAACCCAACTTCTGATATTGTAAACACATCAGTAATAAATAATTAACAATCAGTAAATTCATATTTCAATTTGTTACTACATTTTGTAAATTATGATAACAAATTTAATGCACATATTTGTCTAGAACAGCTAGTGTAGACTTAGGAAAATAACTTACATCTGAACGACTGTGATTCAAAACTAATTTCAAAATAATCATTTTTAAATTAAAGTAGTATTTTAAATAAGATAACTACCAGTCACTAAAAAGTAATATTAGTAGCAATCATTCAACTATATTAGTAACGCCAACTTATGAGTTATTAATTAGGAGCAGTTTACTTCAGAGTTCGTTCATTATATTGTCAATTTATCTATGTTCTATTTTCTAAAAATATATTAAGCATTTTAATTCGTCCAATTGATTTTATTGCTTAATTAATGAACTTCTCCCATGTTGAAATTTTAAAATTGTGATAATAAATTAAAATTATATTTGCAGAATAAGATGCAATGATTTAGAACACCAAAACACTTTATTGGACAAACGGATAGGACTTCAAGATAGCAATATAAAGTACACATTTATGATTTAATTGAAGAATGAATAAATGAAGGAATCATTCAAATTTTTAAAATAACAAAATAGGTATTTTTTTCAATAAAATGTAAAAACTCTTACTTATGATTGTATGCCAAAGCTTTTGATGAGACAGATATCATAATGTTGTAAACCAGTTTGATATTTTGTTGCTTATAGTAAAGTTGAGTGCAGGCCACTCCAGATTTTTTCATTATCACTATCCTTAACCTTTAGTAAATAATATAGTTCTGTATTTATGTATTACATATATATATTATTTATAATCGGAATTATATATAACTTTTTTGAGAAAAAATGATAGTGAAATATGAAACAGATGTTACTATATTAGTTGAAAGGCTACTGTAATAACTGCATCACGGGTGGAGAAGAGTTTAATTTAATAGAATACCTCCCTGTCTCGTTTAGTTTTAAGGCAGCCAGTTGGAGAAACAGTTAATTTGATGACGTGAAGGTCGGCAGAAGGTTTGGCTGATCAGATGGGTCAAGCTGTCACGTCAGGCCATTCTGTTACACGTCGCACCTACCCCACGTCAAAAAATTACCTTAATTAAGTAAAGTCAACTCTCTTTGAGTCAATCATATATATATAAACTGGTATAAATATCTATAAAATTGTTATATATATCGTAAAAGTAAATGTCTGATCCTGATTTTACGTTATTTAGTTGGTACAAAGTTTTCTAATTTTCTAAAACTCCTTTTCAAATCTAATTTGCGTAGATCATAAATTAATTCACCATATTTCTTATTATTTACTATTTTTTCAACGTGTTCCGGTCATCACAATTCACCATACTCAGGAATTAAACATTAAAATAACCTACATAACTATTAATCATATTGGATAATATAAACAAAACTAAATCAACTACATAAAACTAATTAATCCAATATTAAAGTAAAAAAATGTTCTACCTATCTAAATATCGTAAACTCACGGATTTATATATATCTTTTAATATATAGAACAGAAGAAGTCTTCTGAATATATATATTTCATTGAAATACGGTCAGTTGTTCAATGAAATATGCTTAAATGAAGGACTGCTTCCAAATTTTACAAATATATATATATATATATATATATATATATATATATATATATATATATATATATTAACAAAGATTCATGAATAAATTAAAAACACACATTTAAAATTTTAAATGTTTTGCTTGAATCGTCATCTGGTGAAATAACAGAGGGAAACCAAGCGCACTGGTGTTGAGTCGGTTGGGGGTCAACGATGTCACATTTGCAGCCAGTATCAAAGAATAAATTAGACAAGAATTTATTTAGAATTAACAGTAAGATAAGGAATTAAAAACAATTAGTAGAAAAGAGGAAAAAAGAAGGATAAACAAAGTATGTGATTAATATAAATCAAAAAATAAAGTAAAGAAGTAATCATTCAGGCAATCTTCGTCAAAGTCAAAACCCAACTGAATATATATATATATATATATATATATATATATATATATATATATATATATATATATATATTGATTCGCGCTAAGTTCTTCGACGTGGGGAGATCTCTCTCACTTCGTCCTCTCTTCTAGTCCACTCCTGATGATGAACAACAGTTCAAAATATTGAATTCTGTAAGTGTTTTTTTTATTCTTTTTTCTTTGTCGTGCATTGTGTAATTTAAAGTTATATATATATATATATATATATATATTAGAAAACCCAGGGCGGTCTTCTGGGCGGTAGATCTGCTCCTGGGCTTAACCTCAATCGTAGATTGTTCTTTTATTTATTTTTTAATTTAATTTATTTTATTTGTTTATTTGCTTTTTCTATAAGTTGCTAATAGCTTTTAATTTTTAATACTTGTTTTTCCATTAATTTTTTAACACTTACTTTTCTTAAGAAATTACAGTTATATTAAAAATTTCATTAATATCAGAAAGGATGAAAACTTTTCAAATACAAAACAAATACAGTACAAGAATTTTTAAATTAAACAGTTTAGTGCTTACTGACTTACCAACTGTAGGATCATACATTTCATCTGTTTTCAGAAACATCGAACCATCATGGCCTCCGCAAACTTATAACTTCCTATTTAGAGAAGCTACATCAAGTCTACAACGTATCGTCAACATCGGACCAACGGTAGTACATTCATCAAGGACTGGGTCATACCTTTCAACCTAAAAAAAAAAAAATAAAATTAGAACCAACTACTGATGTAAAAGATAAATTTATCAATTAAAAATAGTGAAATTTAACCAGTATTTACTTTTATTAAACTAACACAAATTAATTAATTAAAAAACAGTATTTTTATAAAGAAAATGCCATTTAAATGAAAATGAAAATTCCAGCCATCTTCCAAATAATTCCAAATAACGTCAGAAAAATATAAATATGATATATTAAATAACAATGTCAATGAGTTATTAAGTTCAGTAGAAGGTGAAAGGGGGTGGTAGGAGGAGAGACATTTTGAGGGGGTGCAATAAAGGGAATAATTATAAAAATATTCAATAAGAAAAAAATAAAAAGATTTTATACTACAATATAATTTAGGATATAAATTCTGGAGCACTGGCCGGAGTATTTAAGTTCTCGTAACTTAGGATTTTGACCACAACAGGTCTGATATATGAACACAACTGGTGACCAAATCTCTAATGCTACAAGAGCTAAAGGCATTCAGCAAGTACTATACCTGTTTACTTTTCCAACCTCAAACATTTATAGAGTTTAAATCTCTGCACCATTCAAGGAGTGGTTCATCTGATGATTTAACTACAGCTGATGGACAACCAGAGAGCAGGTACAGAATGTCGAGTCACTGGAGTTTCTGGTAATACCCACACCTCCTCTTGGTTGACTCTAGATCAACTAGTCGGATTCGATGTATTCTGAATGGCTTTGAAATATTAAGATTTATTGTTAAAATATAAATAAGCATATTTACAGAGTCAAACTACTCAAAACTAACCCCATTTAGGTATGTGTTATCGAGCATCCTGTACGGAATGTCTTTTTTCACCAATACACAATTGCAGTTTACCAATATACGGAAGGGAATAAAAAACAGACATTTACAGTCTCTGATTGCAATTATGCTACTGTATTATAATCCGAAGCAGCTCATATTTGCTGCTCAGTGCGCAAAGTTCACCTGGCCTTAATAAAAAAAATAATACTTTAAAAAATAAAAAAATAATAATTAGTTCATTGTCTTTGCACTTTATTTTTATTATTGAATTATTTATTATCTAATAAATTTAATTACACACTCACTAGATATTTGCGGATGATAATATTAAATGAATGCTTGCTGCGAGTTTTTAGCTGCAAGCACTATTTTAGGTCGGAGTATACAGAACGGAACTATAATAAGTAATTACAGTAATTAGGTGTTGAAGTAGTGATTGAAGATAGATTTGAGATGGCTAAGAAGACGGCAGAGAGAGGGTGCGGAGCCCGCTAATATTAGCAGCTCAAGAGGTCTGTAAGGAACACCTGATTGATTCGAGTTTAACTCGATTAGCCCCCTCCTCCACCCATTCCACAGCCCTACCCCCCCCCCCCCCCCACCACCACCACCATCCCACTCGTACAAGAGCGAGGTTTCCAATCTTGAACCCTCTGCTTCTACTACAAGCCTCGTGGATAAATGCGCAATCTATCATAATAAAGGCCAGATCGGTGCCTTTCAACGGTGAGATTACTTCTTCCCTTTCCTCTCTCTCTCACTCTCTCTCGCTCTATCTCCTCCCCAATGCCTTTATTACTTCAATCTTCTTCCATCCCACACCCTCCCACCCTCTGCACAACCCCTATGAAAAACCAACTCCACAAGAAAAGAATATGACTCCCAACCCTAACCAATCCTATAATATAACCTTCCTTTCCAATAACCATCAACCAACTTCCTATTATAGTCCCTGATTCATTTCAGGAAATACATTATTTGGCCTAACAGACACAATATAAGCTAAATTAATAATGTATAAAGAAGAATACAGTCATTTTGAAAATAGAACTGTTTCAATAAAACAATACATATAAAGAACTAATTATTAATTCATTAAAGTTTATTCCATTAAAGAATAATGTAAAAATAGAGATATTCTTCAGAATTGACCATTTATTTTGATGGTCAATTCATTTCGATAATGTATTTGGTCATCTTCAAGCCACAATGATTTTGCTCTTCTGTTTTCAAATAAAGCCTTGGTATGTTTAGGTCCTCATAGAGACCTTGAGTCTTCCAATTTGCCTACTGGCAAACTGGATAATGCTATACAACAAAAAACGTTAACATTTTTTCAAATTAATCTTTCCATAATGAACGATTAAACATTAAATATTTCTCCTAAATATATAGATATAATTTTGAAAGTTTTTTTCAGAAACATAGGAGATCTTCTTTAAAACGTATTTCATTAAAACCTCTATTTTCTGACTGAGTGATTTGATCTTTCGAAAAAAATTCTCTGCTATCAGAAGATAGTCAAAATAGGAGTTACCAAAGTAACATTTTTCATATAAAAATGTTTTACGTATATATATTTGTAAATTTGGGTAGTAGTCTTTTCTTTAAGCAAATATTATTAAAAATATAACCATAATTTGTAAAAACTTATTTCTTGCTTCTTCCTGACAGCAACCACTTAGGTCACCCTCCAGAACTTTGAACCAACGACCTTAATCTTTCTAATTGGATCTACTTTATCTACATAAAAGGACGTCTGTAAACAATGTTATTCTAATGAAACTTTTATAATATTCTGAGGGCATATCGGCGAGGAAATGAACGCAAACAAATTCACAAAAACTTGCAAATAGTTCAAAAAAACTATTAACAAAATTTACTATATAAATCAATACTCTGAACAGAATGGATGAAAGGGAACTGAAGAATATTATAAAAAATAATACAAAGTGTACAAATAAAGACGACAGAGTTTCTCTTATTGCTTACTCTAAAATTCCCACAATCAGCACCCTATTTATGAAAAACAATAATCAAACAAAGAGAACTCCTCTAAAGGAAACCAATCTAGTGCACGTACCAACTGTGACTGTGAAAACTGCAAACTTTCTTACACTGGAGTAACAACTAGGACTCTGTTAAGGAGGCTCAGAATGCATCTGATGTCTGGAGGTCGCAAGAAATACATGGAGGAAATTTACAAGACCAAATTTACACAAACAATTATTGTAGAAAGTACTACAATAATAAAAAAAATAATAACAAAAAAATGAAGCCGCATATCAATATTGATAATGGCTGAGGACAGCAGAAACATAGACTCATGTAACATGTTGACTATCGGAAGCATATTATATACTGTTGATATATTAACAAGAACTCTATTCAAAAAACTTGAGAAACTTATTAAGAAGCACGTTTCAGCAAAATATGGTCAAATTTTTAACAATATATTTACTATATATATATATATATATATATATATATATATATTATATATACATACCGTGGAATAGAAACAAAACTAAAGTTTATCGGGACTCGGTCAGTTCTTCAGATTGAAATTAAACTCTCATTGCCAACGTTTCGGTTTTTATTTAAAACCTTTTTCATTGCCAGAAGTATAAATTTTGAAACAGAAAAATTAAGCATTACATTACAAATTATTTTACAAAGAAAAATAGTTTGTGGATTTCAACAACAACTGCAGTTTGAATGTTTATACTTCTGCCTATGAAAAAGGTTTTAAATAAAAACCAAAACATTGGCAATGAGAGTTTAATTTGAACCTGAAAAACTGACCAAGTCCAGATAAACTTTAGTTATATATATATATATATATATATATATTTTATATATATCTTCAAGCAAACGATCGAGAAAACGACCAACAAATGCTTCAGAGTAAACTATACGTAAGCAGTAAATAGATACACACGCTTCAAGTCTCTGATTTTCGGTTTAACCATCTTCAGGAGAGAAGAGAGTGGGACAGCAAGTGAACTATTCACGCACTTAGGAATAACGGGTCTCCAACCGAAAGTCAGGTTAGTATTGCTGGCTTGTCGAGCCATGACTGCTAGATGTTCCATCTGGTTTGAAACTAGATAGAAACTATATATATAGCTGACTTATAGTCAGATATCATTTATATGCCGGAAATATATATAGAAAAATATGTAAGTGAATATATATTTGAAGATAGTACTTCATCTGCCTTCAAAATCTTCTTTTTTAAGGTGTTAACCTTCCCAATTCCGAGTCAATCTTCCCAAACCACACCCGCTATACCCTTATAGAACATTAACTCTCTCTCTGACTAGCTTTGGCGAATACTAGGACCTATAATATCATAAAACGTATACTAGGACCTATAATACCACAAAAACGAAAACTATACTAATACACCATGTGACAATTCCTACTGACCTCCCCAGTTATAGCAGTACAATCGTTCAGCAGTGGAGAGCCTCAGCTCCAAAATTTGGAATTACTACGATCACTAGGTATAGTGATAATAAATGTTTATTGGTCATTAGTCATCGATTGGACAACTATGGTTTAAGTATACTTTTTAAAGTCATATTTCATTTGTTTTTAATGTTTTCTTGATAAATTAAACAACAATTATTATTTAAATAATAATAATAATATATCAGTAGTAGCATATTTTAAAGGAGTTCTAAAGGGAATATTATTCTTTTACTTTTTTCTAGATTGCATCTAGACACGTTCTTTCTTTGTAATAATTGAAAAAAATCTTCAGACTTCCTAACAATTTTTTGTTGGCAGGTTGAAAAATTCTTTGTCCAAGATTTGGTAACATTGCCCACTTCTGATATAAGTTAATTTTGAAACTTGTTAAAAGTAATGTTGTGGTGTTAATATTTTGTGGAAATAAAGAGCAGAGTAATAGAGTTGGTTGTTGACTCATCTGAAGAAACTCTAGAACATTAGCAATCTCAGTTTGAGCCTCCTAGATGAGGGACATTAAACCATAAGCCGGCCACCAGTACAAGAGTTATTACTTACTAGAAGACCATAAGGGTTATACTCCCCTGCTTGGTCTAACACTGCCAAGTACACTTTTAGTTTTATAGATTCCATTTAATCACTTAATAAACAAGTTTTACATTAGAATTCAATCTTAAAGTAAAATTAATATTTTTGACATGTTATTACAAGAAATATCAGTTAAAAGGAATTATAAATTGTTACTATTACTAAAATAATTGGTTATATAATTATGATAGCAATATATCCTTTACACCTTTTACATTTGACTTGTTTTGATTGACTACTTTTAAACATGGTAACTCCTCAAAGTTAAATCTTATAGCAGATCCCTCAGGATGGACGTCATATGGAGTCTGCTCTGGTTTACATTCGATCTCTTTGCAATGAGTACTTTCGATCATGTCAACTCCTCAAAGTTAAATCTCATAGCAGATCCCTCAGGATGGACGTCATATGGAGTCTGCTCTGGTTTACATTCGATCTCTTTCCAATGACTACTTTCGAGCATGGTAACTCCTCAAAGTTAAATCTCATAGCAGATCCCTCAGGATGGACGTCATATGGAGTCTGCTCTGGTTTACATTCGATCTCTTTCCAATGACTACTTTTGATTATTGCAACTCCACAAAGTTAAATCTCATAGCAGATCCCTCAGGATGGACGTCATATGGAGTCTGCTCTGGTTTACATTCGATCTCTTTCCAATGACTACTTTTGATTATTGCAACTCCACAAAGTTAAATCTCATAGCAGATTCCTCAGGATGGACGTCATATGGAGTCTGCTCTGGTTTACATTCGATCTCTTTCCAATGACTACTTTCGACATGGTAACTCCTCAAAGTTAAATCTCATAGCAGATCCCTCAGGATGGACGTCATATGGAGTCTGCTCTGGTTTACATTCGATCTCTTTGCAATGAGTACTTTCGATCATGTCAACTCCTCAAAGTTAAATCTCATAGCAGATCCCTCAGGATGGACGTCATATGGAGTCTGCTCTGGTTTACATTCGATCTCTTTCCAATGACTACTTTTGATTATTGCAACTCCTCAAAGTTAAATCTCATAGCAGATCCCTCAGGATGGACGTCATATGGAGTCTGCTCTGGTTTACATTCGATCTCTTTCCAATGACTACTTTCGAACATGGTAACTCCTCAAAGTTAAATCTCATAGCAGATCCCTCAGGATGGACGTCATATAGAGTCTGCTCTGGTTTACATTCGATCTCTTTCCAATGAGTACTTTCGAACATGGTAACTCCTCAAAGTTAAATCTCATAGCAGATCCCTCAGGATGGACGTCATATGGAGTCTGCTCTGGTTTACATTCGATCTCTTTGCAATGAGTAATTTCGATCATGTCAACTCCACAAAGTTAAATCTCATAGCAGATCCCTCAGGATGGACGTCATATGGAGTTTGCTTTGGTTTACATTCGATCTCTTTGCAATGACTACTTTTGGTCATGTCAACTCCACAATGTTAAATCTCATAGTAGGTCCCTCAGGATGGACGTCATATGAAGTCTGCTCTGGTTTACATTCGATCTCTTTGCAATGAGTAATTTCGATCATGTCAACTCCACAAAGTTAAATCTCATAGCAGATCCCTCAGGATGGACGTCATATGGAGTCTGCTCTGGTTTACATTCGATCTCTTTGCAATGAGTACTTTCGATCATGTCAACTCCTCAAAGTTAAATCTCATAGGAGGTCCCTCAGGATGGGCCTATATGGAGTCTGCTCTGGTTTACATTCGATCTCTTTCCAATGACTACTTTCGATCAAAAGCCGCTGTTTTACCACTACAGTAAGAAAGAACTCTTGAAAAATACAGATTGAGAACTCTTAAGCCGCAAATGACAGATTGGACTAGCCAGTCACCCGTGGATAGCAACCCAGAGATACAACCTGACCCAACATCCCTCACAAGAGAAAGTCTTGAAAATGACATGCATAATCACATAAGACTGATATGGACGGAGAATCCTCTATACCAGCGAGCGGTCAAGTGGACTTTCCACCAGCAGACACCAACCCAGGTTGTACCCTTCTAGTCCACGCCATGAGGGAATAACCAACCATACGTGTAACCTCCCACCACGACATTCAAGGCACATTGGAAGGGACATGATATGAAACCAAACACACCAGACCCCCTCATATAAGTCTGTCCCCTGGCTTTCAAACATATCCCTCAACTGGGCCCTGCTCATCCAAGATATGTCACACTATGCTACAGAGGTTGCACGTGATTAGAAACTGGACTATCTGCCCAACCATTTTAACCAACATATCCATTAACTGGACCCAACAGATGAACCCCATTCCAAAAACAGCAGGTAAAATGAATTATAGTCTGTTATTAATTTAAGAATGAAAGGATATACTATTAATGAGGTCATATACTATTCTCCTGTTACTTCTTGGTATGATATTTGATAGTATTTACATAGTATGGTGTATAGATGGATATAATGTCAACCCAGATTTTGAATTTAAATTTTTCCATCACATTCATCCTCTAGAGACCAATCCTCCAAACCATGTGTCAGAATAGGCTCCTGAGGATAGTAGTCTCCGTATCCTCTAGAGCCTGTGTCAGAATAGGCTCCTGAGGATAGTAGTCTCCGTATCCTCTAGAACATGTATCAGAATTGGCTCCTGAGGATAGTAGTCTCCGTATCCTCTAGAGCCTGTGTCAGAATAGGCTCCTGGGGATAGTAGTCTCCGTATCCTCTAGAGCCTGTGTCAGAATAGGCTCCTGAGGATAGTAGTCTCCGTATCCTCTAGAGCCTGTGTCAGAATAGGCTCCTGAGGATAGTAGTCTCCGTATCCTCTAGAGCATGTCAAAATAGGCTCCTGAGGATAGTAATCTCCGTATTCTCTAGAACATGTCAAAATAGGCTCCTGAGGATAGTAATCTCCGTATTCTCTAGAACATGTGTCAGAATAGGCTCCTGAGGATATATAGTCTCCATATCTTTCCACTGGGCTAGAAGGCTATAAAATTGTATCTAGATTTAAGGAATACGTGTTTAAATTAGATATTTTAGTTTATATACTTGATATATTTTGTTTTATAAAATGAAAGACATCTTTAATTTGTTGATAGTTTCTTACAATTGAATATTTATAAAACTATCTAAAATAAATTGAAGTATGATAACAACAAATAAATTATAACAGGCCAGGTCATTAATGTTTGAATATGTCTTACCCTGTACATTCTGTATAAACGTTGTTATCACAACGTACATTGAAAACGTTTTCAAGAATTACTTGATTTAACAAATATATTTAGTCCTACTAAAATTCCAATGAGATCAATTATCAAATATTTCCATCTTTTTTGCTTTATTAAAAGTAAAGTTTAACTTTTTTGAAAAATAGTCGATATCCAGATTTTGTTGTACTACATGTTTTGAGGTCAGCAAAGTCCCTTTCTGACCTTTTTTTTTTACGTGATATCTGTGTGTTTATATGGGTGTTTGCGCCAATTCGTATACAACGTTTTTTTGCAAAGTTACAGTTCACATGATTTGATAAATAAATTTCATACTTTAAACAAAAATTAGCACTAGAAATTATATGTACTCTATGGTTTTTGGGCAATGAGTCTATTGACTGATGAAAAAGCTAATTTTCTTGGCAAAAATATGGTTTTAGACAATATTTCTTTCCTCCTAACAACTAAATCTACATCTCTACTATCATGATAAAATATTGATATCAAAAAAACTACATCTGAACTAATCATGCTGACTTTACATTTCAACTATAATATAAATCAATATGGGTTAATTACCACAATAAATATATTATTTCTTCAATATTAATGACTTGGCATTATAACTATGAAGCAATATCGTCAAAATAAATAAAAAATCTGCCAAAGTGTTGACTTTGAATATTAATTATTAATCAACATTGCCTAATTTGCATTATCTTAAAACCTATCAGTTAGGCTAAATTATAAATGTGCAATCAGATAAAATTATAATAACTATCCCGTTACCAGTAAATACTTTGGTTCATAGTAACATAAGGGATAATCAGTGTCATATGGAGTGGTTTCTTATAATAGCACTTTTATAAATTTGTTTCTACAGTTCATTAAAAAGTATTAGACAAGAATGCACATCGGTGCGCAAATGGTCTACAGGAATTAGTACGATGATAAAGAGGCACTATAGTTTGTAGTACGTCATGCAATTGCCAGTACTTAGTTAACTTCGCCAGACGAAAGGATTATATTTAATTACGTGATGGTAATTTGATATAGAAGACATGGCGATAAAGGTGATTCAGCGAGAAGGTAATTTGTTTTAGAGTCGACCCCGAGGACGCAGAGTAGCCTCTACTTAAAGAGAGTGGCTTCCTCAGAGTCGTGTGAATTGACTAATGACATGCCACCCCTGCTTAACAGGGCTTGGTCCAAATTAAAAGGGAGCTCGCGTGAAAAGCTACAAAATGGCGTTTAGGGCATTAGCTAACGGTCACGAAGGGCATATCTCTCCGGCCCTTTAGTAACTGTCACGCCTCCTCTCCTGGATTTGATTCACTCCTCGGGGATTATCTCAATTTTATCTTCATTAGAAATTGAGACACGCCCATTTCAAAACCAACTGTCATTTATTTGTTTACTTACAACTAAATCTACTTTGTTGACTATCTAAATTATATTAAATCTCTACCACTCTGCCAGGCTGAGTCAAATATGTATTACATGCCAAAACAATAAATGAGTACAACTAAAATTTGTATAACTAATTCACAGTTACTATGTACTAGTTATTACGAACATGATCGAATCAAGATATAAATATGTTGATCATTTAATATTAATATTAAGAAATTTGAATTAATTATTTCCAATTACTAATTAGTAATAATGACTTCCACAATTGAATGTAATTTTAAATATGTTATTTATTAACTAAATTTATTCAAATGTAATCCCTATAATTAATATCAATTACTGGAACAGATGAATTAAGTTTTAATATCTAACAATGTTTAATTAATTAAACCCACATGAAAAGTGCATGATTAATTCAAAGTTACTAATTACTTGAAATTAATTGCCCAATTAAATGACATACTAAATATCTGAACAATTATATTTTCTCAAATATGTTTCAACAGTTTCATCTCTTTGTTCTAGCTCCCATTTTTCTCAACAATATTTAAAACTTGATAGTTCATATCAGAGATTATAAAATCTACCACAACTACTTGTAGAATATTTACAACTTTATTTTAAAAAGTTATTTTTGTTTAATGCATTTATGTTGTACAAACATTTATTTTTATCTTTTAGGGAATCAGGTTAACCCAGTGGCAACGTGTGTTTGCCTCTGGACTGGTAAGTCCGGGGTTTACTACCTATTGTGGTTCTCGATTTATTCATGCAGGAGGTGATTAAATTTGACCATGTCGTCCCTCCTTTAGTCCCGAACCTGTACGATGTCAGCTACTCGTTAAAGATTCATACTCTAAATACACTTGAGCTAGGCAACATTTAGGACTCCCAATGTAAAATCAATCTTAATTGTGGTACTATCAAGGGCTAATGTTCGGTCTATTTAGTGTTTCCTTGAAGGACTGCCACTGCAACCTAACTTAACCTTTATACTTTTTTTTATTTCAAAGCTCTCTTTTTGATACGTTAAAAGATAATTTCTAAGCGAATATATATATATATATATATAATATATATATATATATATATATGGCTTTGGATCAAGAAAACAATCTAAAAGGGATAAAAAATGTTTCAGAGTAAACTACAGGTAATGATTAAATAGATAACACACACTTTCAGTCTCTACTTTTTCTTTTAATCGCCATCAGAAGGGAATAGAAGAGACACCAAGCATACTTACGAAGAAAAGGTCAGGCATCAAACCATTTAGTTGTAATGTTATATAAATAACATAGCAACTCAATAGAGAGAACCACAGAGGTATGAATTAAAACTGCGTGGAGATTGTACCATAACTTATAAAAGACAATTTTTTTAAAAGAGATTTTAACAAATTTACATTTGTTGATGTCCCTTTTTGAGTCCATGTTTAACGGTTTTTTTGGGTAACGTCTATGTGTGTGTGTTTTTGACTCTGAGTTAAACTCTGACTTTTTGACTGTAGAGTTGGGTTTTTCACTCTGACGAAGACCGCTTGTTGCGGTTGAAAGATCTTAGTCTTGCTTTCCCATTTTCTTCTTGTGGTTTGATCATTGATTGTGTGTGTGTGTGTGTGTGTGTGTGTGTGTGTGTGTGTGTGTGTGTGTGTGTGTGTGTGTGTGTGTGTGTGTGTGTGTGTGTGTGTGTGAGCGCGTGCGTGTAAGTGTCCAAAAGTTTGTAGGCAAGTAACCGGTCACATCGTTTGTTGGATCAAATTCATATTTTAATAAAAAAAAAAATGTACCCTAAAGTATAGATGTGGAATAATACTATTGAGTAATACTTCATTATGTAAAAGTCAGTTTTTTTTTGTGGCAAAATTCGAAGTTAGAAGACATTTTTATTTTCTTAAACTTCTAAATGTAGTAGTGTTTAAATACGGGGTTTGTTATGAAATTGACAGCATCATTAACTAGAAAACTACTAGATTTTTTTAAAACAACTAAAAAGGGTATTTATTGTAATAAAATATAAAAATGTTGATTGATGATTAATTTCAAAATCTTCTGGACACGATGTAGTTCATAGATTTTCACAGACTGATTGACTACGAAAATGAAATTTTAAACCTGAAATAGCACACTTTAACTTTCTGTTGTTGTTAGCTGTTTATCCTAAAAGCAAAAAAAATCTCACAGGAGCATCATAAAATATAATAATGGCTCTTTACCGTAATAACTCGTTTCATTTAACAGTGGAAGATAGTTTTCTAGAGAGAGTGTTGGAACTAAAATATATATTTTATCTTTCAATATATGTAATTGACAGACACACACACACATATATATATATAGGTGTTTTCTCTAATCGGGGTTCGGTCAATTTTCCAGGATAAAAAATCAAACTCTCGTTGCCAACGTTTCGGTTTTATTTAAAACCTTTTTCATAGGCAGAAGTAAGAATTTTTTAACTAAGAAAATGAAATTTACATTGTTGTTCCTTTAAATAATGTAAATTTCATTTTCTTAGTTAAAAAATTCTTACTTCTGCCTATGAAAAAGGTTTTAAATAAAACCGAAACGTTGGCAACGAGAGTTTGATTTTTTATCCTGGAAAATTGACCGAACCTCGATTAGAGAACACACCTATTCTATCAAACGGTCGATATATTATTGAATCTGTTATATATATATATATATATATATATATATATAAAGTGTTCTAATCAGTCTATGTTGCATCCTTAATAAATCTGATTGCTATCTATAGAGATTTTGATTTCTTTAACAAGCCATTGATTTTGGCTGTATTGAAGCCTGGGTAAGCTACTTTTTTGTTCTTTATGGCAAAATAGCAACTAATTTTAAGCATTTCTTTAGTTATTAAAATTTAAAGTTATAAATTAAAATTTTAAATTAAATATTGTTCTTAGTATAAATATTTCTTGAGCATACAATATTAAAAGAGTACTAGTGCAATAAAAATTGCAACTATCTGTATTCAGATGAATTCTTTTGGATAAAGAATCTATCAATTTGTCATGAATAACAATGAAATATTAATATTTGTGTCTTATGTTTCTAGATACATTAATATGTGAATGTAAGGAGATAGCGTTTAAGAAGTTATAGTTTTTTTGAAAAATCAAACCTAAAACCAATAGAAATGAGGCATATTTCTCTAAAAACATTTATGAAGGTCATTAAAGATCTAAAATTTAATTTTGATTTTAGAGACGACAAAAAGAATTACAATAGGACAGATATGGCTACAGTGGATGAAACTCGTTGAAAAACAGTTTTATACTTATAATTATAATCTAGCATGTCAGATTGTTGTAGATCAATAATTGAAAGTGTGTTATAAATGATAAAATTTATATAGTCACAATAAAACAAAGTAAATGATTAAACGGATTAACTTGACTTTGATGGGACTTTACAAAAGAGTTTGATTTTACGTCCACACGATCAGCACATTAAAATAAAACCAAAATAACTGTCAACGAGTTTGAAGTTTTCTTATAGTAAAGTTGAGTGTAGGCCATTACAAATTTGTATTGTTATCTATTAACATACTGTCGTTACACAGTTACCTTGTTTCAAATATTTCTTTTTACTTTATAAGAATATTATTGAATTCAAACCAGTATTATGGTTCAGCTATGATTTAAATTGGCGCCAAAACAAAAATGAATCAATCCTTTCTTTCTTTTACAGGCTGAAAGGCATAATAGTAGATTTCTTAAAAAAGAAAAAAAAATAGAATTAGCAAGAAATAAAACTTTTGAAATAAGGGAGGAAATAATATGAGGTATAGGGTGATGTAGATGATATTGACGAATGCCAAGTATTTATCACTTTTTAATAAAGTAATATTGTATTTAAAGTAAAAAAAAAAAACAGAAGAATAAAACATTCAGAAGTTTGGAGTTTTCAGTTCAATGTGGGAGAAGTTGTTTATATTTGCAGAAGAAGGGAAGAAACTAATGTAATATTCAATGAAATTGTAGGAAGAGAGTTTAAAAGACGTTATTGTGCTTGCGTGAGTTTGTTGTCAGTCCGGTTGGAAGGCATTAAACGTCACCGACAAGCAATAACTCCTTTTGGTTGGAGAAGGGGGAGGGGGTTGATCCAGAGGCATTAGAGAAAGGCATCAGAGGGATAAGTTGTGGGAGAGGCTTTGGAAAGCAGTAAATAGTTGATAGTGGCGCCATGTTGGCCTCGGCTCGCCTGGGGAGCTGTAAACGCCAAGTAAAGACTAGCTCTTGGGTAGATTTGGCAGATCCGATGTTGGATTCCACCCCCACCACTATCCACGCCCCCTTCTACAACCCCTCAATTCCACCCTTCCACCCTCTAATTCGTTCAAAAGGAAAGTTCAAGATCCTTTCTTCTATCTCCTTATTCGATATCTCCTCCACCTCTGATGTTGCCATTTTATTTTCCCTCCACCACAAACCTACAAAACAAAACATGTCTACTACATTTTATAAGTTTTTTTTTTAACTTACTTTCTAAAAACAAAAAAAAATGGCTTTATCATTTCGTTTTCTTCAAACAAAAACCCTTATAAGAGCAATATTGCATTTACTTTACTAAAACTCATTACAGACTATCAATGTGACTTTGGTTTAGTAGCACTGTTTAATTTATAAGTAGATTTCACATTCCAAGATTAAGTAGGGACCCTTTAATTTCTCAACAAACTAATACAATAAACCATAACTAACAATAATAATCCAACCATAATCTTCTACTTGTCAGCTATGTTTTATCTTACATAACAATAATTAATTAATCCAAATCACATTTTTAGCACTAATGTGTAATTAATAATCTTTATATTTATTTACACAATAGAATTTTTAAATGTACTCATAATAATTACTCGTATCATTACCTGATTATTATTATTATTATCATATTTGAATTATCCATAATAATTTACGGTTATGATTCAATAACCTATAATAATCCATCCATAATGTTCTACCTGTCAGCTATGATTCATCTTATATCTCAAAAATAATCATCCAATTTAATAGATTAATTTCAATTATTTGATTTAGTCATAATTTGTACAATACAATCTTTTCTGTTAGTTTTATTTTTTCCTTTATTTTATTCCTTAACAAAATTTGAACCATTTATGTCCGTTCTAGATTGTTTTCACGATTGTTCGTAACGATCTAGTAAGTTTATATATATATATATATATATATATATATATATATATAAAATTAATAATTAACAATAACTCTTGATATACTATATGAATTAAACATATATATATATATATATATATATATATATATATATGTAAAGAGAAGGTTAAAGGTCAATAATGAACAAGAAACAAGAGGTTAGAATAAAAGAGTTGAAAGTCCAAGAAATTCAAGAAAGGCCAAGTGACATGTTAAGTTAAACTCGATGACTCATGCTTAGTCATTGCTATAAATAGATTAAAATCGATGACTCATGCTTAGTCATTGCTAAAAATAGATTAAAAGGATAGTACAGGTTAATATAAAGAGAAGGTTAAAGGTCAACGGTATAACTGGACTAATAGAGAATAAATAGATTAAGAAAATTAATAATAATAATAATAATAATAATGTTAATAATAAATAATAATAATAATAATTAAGATTAATAGTAAACTAGAAAAGATATATTAAATAACGAGTTGAAAGAGAGTAAGAATTAAAAGGGAAGGTATAGTTAGTTAGAAAAAGAAAGAAAAGTTTATAGTTAGTTAGTTATAACGAAAAGAAGAATAATAATAATAAATATAAGAAAAGTAAACGTATTGAGTGCGCAAGCTTTCGACATCACAGATGTCATCGACGGGCGAAGTTGTTCCTAGGAGATCCAGGACGCAAAAGGCATAGGGAAGGGAAAGCAGGCAAGTAGTGGGGGTAAGGGGAGTGGGGGTAAGGGGGGTGGGGGAGCCCAACTGGAGAACAGCTGCAGATCACCTGATGCCGGAGGCCGACTCGCGCCGAGCAGCCTCGGGAATACCGACCGCAGGCCGAGCTCCCGCCCTCACACCACTCTCCGGTCCACCAGTCCGAGTCACCAGATCAACTGAGCCACTATTATCAGCAGCACTATGTGGCGCTACACTCAGTCCGGTATCCCGCTGCACTTCACCGCTTACTGCCATACTCCTCATGCTGGGAATGACGAACATGTCTACCATCTGGCAGTTAAGGGAAGGCTTCTTAGACCTAATGTAGAGCGCTTCCAGGATTTTCAGGCGGTTAGGGTCACTTTGCAGTTGAAGGACTTTGGTTCCTTCGACTAACTTCTCCCTAGTGAGACGAGTACCATGGACTTCTTGTTCATGCTGTTTTGGTCCACCAGCAGACAGATGTAGGGTAAGACGCCTCGAGAGCTTCGTGTTTGTCATGCCGATGTATGTAGAAGGCAGGGCTGCACAGTTCCCTGAATTACAAACATATTCATACACGAGATGACTTTTCTGGAGCTCTGGGGTGACACACTGGGGGCTGTTCTTAAGAACAACATTACTGGTCTTATTGTTCTTATAGAATATTGTTAATTTAAGCTTATCCTCCTCCGTCGTCGTTGAAACGTGCTTAGAGACGATATTTCGCAGCGCTTGTTCATCTTGCTTGTACTGGCTGCTCATGTATGCCCTGTAATACAAGCGTATTACTTGATGCCTCTCCTCTGAGGCATCTTTGTTCTCTGTAGTGCCATACCACTTCTCAAGGCATTGACTGATAGTTTTCCTCACATGATTATTGGAATAACCATTGTTGACCAGGACCTGGGTTGCTCTTTCCAACTCCGAGTGGACATCCGACCATTCACTGCAGTGAGTTAGAGCCCTTCTTACATAAGCCGCAATGGTTGAACGTTTGTACCTATCCGGGCATTCACTAATCCCATTCAAACACAGACCCGGGTTAGTTGGTTTGCAATAGACACCTGTGCTAAAGCTCCTAGACCGTTGTTGGACCAAAACATCAAGAAATGGCAGCTGACCGTCAATACTCTTTTCAACAGTTAGTCTAAGGCCTGATTCATTCTCCAGGTGTTCCTTCAATCTTTCGATCACATTTACGTCTCTGGCTAAGACGAAAATGTCGTCGATATATCTCCCATATATTGTGGGTCTTTCTAATTCAGAAAAGACTTTCCTCTCCACAGCGCCCATGAAGTAATTTGCAAATAGGACACCCAGCGGTGATCCCATGGCAACACCATCAATTTGCTGAAACATGCGGCCATCAGGTGAGATAAATGCAGACTCTTTCGTGCATATCTTCAGAAGGGACTTCAGGCTCGTTTTAGGGATGTCTATCTTAGGTTGCTCTCCCTCAGGGTAAACTTCTTGCAGGATGATGTCAATCGTCCTGTCAACCGGCACATTAGTGAAAAGGGACTCGACATCAAGAGAAGCTATAGTACCCGTACTCTCCGAACCCTTTAAAAGCTCAAGGAAGTCGGTAGAAGATGCAAGGCTATAGTCCTTGGGAACGAAGGGAGTGAGTATTTCATTCAGTCGCTTCGCCAGTTGGTACGTAGGAGAAGGAATCTGACTGATAATAGGCCTTAAGGGGTTCCCTGGTTTGTGGGTTTTCACATTGCCATAACAATATCCCAAACCATAGTCTCCGATGATAGGTGGAAGACTTTTCTTTCCAGTTTTGGCATTTACCACTTTTATCAGTTTGTTAACTCTTCTCTTAATATCGTCAGTGGGGTTACGGGAAATATGACGAAACTTCGCAGGGTCACTTAGGATGTCGCTGATTTTAGAGTTGTATTCATCTGATCCTATCAAAACATAGCAGGCAGCTTTATCAGCTTTACGGATTGTGATGGAACCATCTTGTTTCAAATTCTTGGCCGCTATACGGTGTCTCGTTTTTAGTATATTACTCTTGTAATGGCCTCTTTCAATTTTAGCTTCTCTAAGTAGTTCCTCACGGATTCCGTCATCGACCTTTAATCGTCCGTCTTTTGCAAGGCTATGGATATCGCCTAGTAGCGACTCAATTTCAATTCGTTTAGCATATGGAGGCGGTTTGGATAGAACATGACAGTTCAAACCGAAGTTCAGTAATTCCTCCTCATCCTTATTCAACACCCTCGTTGTGAGATTGATGTAACCATTCACAGGTGCTGGCTGCTTCAAACTGCCACCATTAAGTCGAACTAGTTTCCTAGTTGTTCTGGAGATAGCGGCCTCCCTATGCTGCTGAACGGTTATATCAAGCTGTTCGTCAATTTGGGTTTTACATTCTCCATCAATTTCGAGAGAGTTCCACTCGTTGACAGCATCATCAAGTTCACGTCGGAGCCGGATGACTTCCTCTTTCTTAATATTCAGTTGCCTCTTGACAAGTTGTCTCCTATACGCCAAAGTCTCTGAGGTTTGGCGTGCTGCTAAAAGGTGAGTTCTAATATTGGTATAAATAGGCAGCAGATCTTCTTTTAAACAAGTATCATTAAAATTAACCGCAGTCTCGGCATTCACGATCTTAAGACTGAGAGATTCGATCCTACGAACTAACCTCCTGCTAACAGGGTTCAACTGGAAAAGGAGTTGGCCAAGTGACATGTTAAATTAAAATCGATGACTCATGCTTAGTCATTGCTATAAATAGATTAAAAGGATAGTACAGGTTAATGTAAAGAGAAGGTTAAAAGTCAATAATGAACAAGAAACAAGCGGTTAGAATAAAAGAGTTGAAAGTCCAAGAAATTCAAGAAAGGCCAAGTGACATGTTAAGTTAAACTCGATGACTCATGCTTAGTCATTGCTATAAATAGATTAAAATCGATGACTCATGCTTAGTCATTGCTAAAAATAGATTAAAAGGATAGTACAGGTTAATATAAAGAGAAGGTTAAAGGTCAACGGTATAACTGGACTAATAGAGAATAAATAGATTAAGAAAATTAATAATAATAATAATAATAATGTTAATAATAAATAATAATAATAATAATTAAGATTAATAGTAAACTAGAAAAGATATATTAAATAACGAGTTGAAAGAGAGTAAGAATTAAAAGGGAAGGTATAGTTAGTTAGAAAAAGAAAGAAAAGTTTATAGTTAGTTAGTTATAACGAAAAGAAGAATAATAATAATAAATATAAGAAAAGTAAACGTATTGAGTGCGCAAGCTTTCGATATCACAGATGTCATCGACGGGCGAAGTTGTTCCTAGGAGATCCAGGACGCAAAAGGCATAGGGAAGGGAAAGCAGGCAAGTAGTGGGGGTAAGGGGAGTGGGGGTAAGGGGGGTGGCGGAGCCCAACTGGAGAACAGCTGCAGATCACCTGATGCCGGAGGCCGACTCGCGCCGAGTAGCCTCGGGAATACCGACCGCAGGCCGAGCGCCCGCCCTCACACCACTCTCCGGTCCACCAGTCCGAGTCACCAGATCAACTGAGCCACTATTATCAGCAGCACTATGTGGCGCTACACTCAGTCCGGTATCCCGCTGCACTTCACCGCTTACTGCCATACTCCTCATGCTGGGAATGACGAACATGTCTACCATCTGGCAGTTAAGGGAAGGCTTCTTAGACCTAATGTAGAGCGCTTCCAGGATTTTCAGGCGGTTAGGGTCACTTTGCAGTTGAAGGACTTTGGTTCCTTCGACTAACTTCTCCCTAGTGAGACGAGTACCATGGACTTCTTGTTCATGCTGTTTTGGTCCACCAGCAGACAGATGTAGGGTAAGACGCCTCGAGAGCTTCGTGTTTGTCATGCCGATGTATGTAGAAGGCAGGGCTGCACAGTTCCCTGAATTACAAACATATTCATACACGAGATGACTTTTCTGGAGCTCTGGGGTGACACACTTCGTTCCCAAGGACTATAGCCTTGCATCTTCTACCGACTTCCTTGAGCTTTTAAAGGGTTCGGAGAGTACGGGTACTATAGCTTCTCTTGATGTCGAGTCCCTTTTCACTAATGTGCCGGTTGACAGGACGATTGACATCATCCTGCAAGAAGTTTACCCTGAGGGAGAGCAACCTAGGATAGACATCCCTAAAACGAGCCTGAAGTCCCTTCTGAAGATATGCACGAAAGAGTCTGCATTTATCTCACCTGATGGCCGCATGTTTCAGCAAATTGATGGTGTTGCCATGGGATCACCGCTGGGTGTCCTATTTGCAAATTACTTCATGGGCGCTGTGGAGAGGAAAGTCTTTTCTGAATTAGAAAGACCCACAATATATGGGAGATATATCGACGACATTTTCGTCTTAGCCAGAGACGTAAATGTGATCGAAAGATTGAAGGAACACCTGGAGAATGAATCAGGCCTTAGACTAACTGTTGAAAAGAGTATTGACGGTCAGCTGCCATTTCTTGATGTTTTGGTCCAACAACGGTCTAGGAGCTTTAGCACAGGTGTCTATTGCAAACCAACTAACCGGGTCTGTGTTTGAATGGGATTAGTGAATGCCCGGATAGGTACAAACGTTCAACCATTGCGGCTTATGTAAGAAGGGCTCTAACTCACTGCAGTGAATGGTCGGATGTCCACTCGGAGTTGGAAAGAGCAACCCAGGTCCTGGTCAACAATGGTTATTCCAATAATCATGTGAGGAAAACTATCAGTCAATGCCTTGAGAAGTGGTATGGCACTACAGAGAACAAAGATGCCTCAGAGGAGAGGCATCAAGTAATACGCTTGTATTACAGGGCATACATGAGCAGCCAGTACAAGCAAGATGAACAAGCGCTGCGAAATATCGTCTCTAAGCACGTTTCAACGACGACGGAGGAGGATAAGCTTAAATTAACAATATTCTATAAGAACAATAAGACCAGTAATGTTGTTCTTAAGAACAGCCCCCAGTGTGTCACCCCAGAGCTCCAGAAAAGTCATCTCGTGTATGAATATGTTTGTAATTCAGGGAACTGTGCAGCCCTGCCTTCTACATACATCGGCATGACAAACACGAAGCTCTCGAGGCGTCTTACCCTACATCTGTCTGCTGGTGGACCAAAACAGCATGAACAAGAAGTCCATGGTACTCGTCTCACTAGGGAGAAGTTAGTCGAAGGAACCAAAGTCCTTCAACTGCAAAGTGACCCTAACCGCCTGAAAATCCTGGAAGCGCTCTACATTAGGTCTAAGAAGCCTTCCCTTAACTGCCAGATGGTAGACATGTTCGTCATTCCCAGCATGAGGAGTATGGCAGTAAGCGGTGAAGTGCAGCGGGATACCGGACTGAGTGTAGCGCCACATAGTGCTGCTGATAATAGTGGCTCAGTTGATCTGGTGACTCGGACTGGTGGACCGGAGAGTGGTGTGAGGGCGGGCGCTCGGCCTGCGGTCGGTATTCCCGAGGCTGCTCGGCGCGAGTCGGCCTCCGGCATCAGGTGATCTGCAGCTGTTCTCCAGTTGGGCTCCCCCACCCCCCTTACCCCCACTCCCCTTACCCCCACTACTTGCCTGCTTTCCCTTCCCTATGCCTTTTGCGTCCTGGATCTCCTAGGAACAACTTCGCCCGTCGATGACATCTGTGATGTCGAAAGCTTGCGCACTCAATACGTTTACTTTTCTTATATTTATTATTATTATTCTTCTTTTCGTTATAACTAACTAACTATAAACTTTTCTTTCTTTTTCTAACTAACTATACCTTCCCTTTTAATTCTTACTCTCTTTCAACTCGTTATTTAATATATCTTTTCTAGTTTACTATTAATCTTAATTATTATTATTATTATTTATTATTAACATTATTATTATTATTATTATTATTAATTTTCTTAATCTATTTATTCTCTATTAGTCCAGTTATACCGTTGACCTTTAACCTTCTCTTTATATTAACCTGTACTATCCTTTTAATCTATTTTTAGCAATGACTAAGCATGAGTCATCGATTTTAATCTATTTATAGCAATGACTAAGCATGAGTCATCGAGTTTAACTTAACATGTCACTTGGCCTTTCTTGAATTTCTTGGACTTTCAACTCTTTTATTCTAACCGCTTGTTTCTTGTTCATTATTGACCTTTAACCTTCTCTTTACATTAACCTGTACTATCCTTTTAATCTATTTATAGCAATGACTAAGCATGAGTCATCGATTTTAATTTAACATGTCACTTGGCCAACTCCTTTTCCAGTTGAACCCTGTTAGCAGGAGGTTAGTTCGTAGGATCGAATCTCTCAGTCTTAAGATCGTGAATGCCGAGACTGCGGTTAATTTTAATGATACTTGTTTAAAAGAAGATCTGCTGCCTATTTATACCAATATATATATATATATATATATAAATTAATAATTAACAATAACTCTTGATATACTATATGAATTAAACATCATAATAAACAATTATATATTAATTAAAATGCCCTTAGGCCTTTCGTTACAACATCATCAGAGAGCTAAATGAAACAAACCAAAAATATAATAAGTTAACCTGGTTGATTGAAGTCTTCAGGATTGCTGGTATCCCTGTCTGAATTTAATGTTCCTAAAATTGAAGGAGTCTTGATCTGCTTACTTATTTCTTTTATTAATATTTCATCTAATTTGTAAAGTCCCGGACTGTTGTTCATTAAATTTCCATAGAAGTTCTTTATGAGTGCACATTCAATAAAGAACTTCTATGGAAATTTAATGAACAATAGTCTATGTTTTCAGGATTCTGTTCAGTATTAGCACCATGTAGTTTGTTGAGGCAACCTTTTAAGATGAAGTCGAAGTGTCCATTACTATATCCGTTGTTGATAAGTACCTCTCTAACCCCTTTCTGCTTCTTCTTCAAACAATTCCCAACTGACTATCTGATAAATGTTGCTAACTGACAACACCACGATATTAGAACAGGAACATGACCATACCAGACTACAAATTTTGGAAGTCATTTTTATCCTTGAAAAACAACCTACTATTAACAGCCAGGGTGGTGGATTCACAAGAATTCTGAAGCTGTAGGAAGGCAGTCAGAAGACAAACCAGCAAAGGATAGCGAAAGAAGATAATTCAATACTTTCCCAGACACAAACGGCGGAAGGAAAGTAACTAGAACCCTGGGGAAACATCACCTTGCCGCTACCTGTTTATAACCTCCGATTATGCTTTGTTGACTTTGTGTATTTATTTTATAACACACACAAAGTTTATAAAATAAATTTTATATTATTAGTTATAATATTTCATTTGTTCCGATTTGTTTTAGTGTTTGTATGTGATGAAACTACTTTCATAAAAAATTCCTTGAGAATGGTCGATGTTGACCGAAATATGTTGGAATATAGAAATAAAACTTTTGGAGAATTGATATATCTTGTCCCGAACTTTTGGAAGTCAGAGGTGAGAAGATTGGAAAAATTAATCCGAAAACGTGTAAGGTTAGAAATAGGCATATGTTTCAACAGAACTTGTATAAATGAAGGGCTGCTTCCTAAATCCACTAATATATATATATAGTGGATTTTCCGCAAACTTGAAAAGTTGGAGAAGAAGATCATCGATCGACAATATTCAGTCGTGTATAACCAATCATGTATAAAGGAAGGACTGCTACCGAAGTACACTAATATATATATATATATATATATATATATTATATATATATATATATATATATATAGTGTAACGAGGTTATATATATTAGTAACGGGGTTACTAGCCGTTGCGTCTACTTCGTGCTTGGTCTTCCTTTCTCTTTTCTCCTGAAGACAGATTGCCCAGAAATTTGAGTTTGTAAGTGTGTTTCTTTACTTTGTGTGCTACCTATCTTCAATTTTGAAATTATATATATATATATATATATATTTGTTCGTGCTTCAGTTCGAACGCCAAGTCAGTCGTTATCAGCCTTTGGAGCGATTCACTTCTTTTCCTGAAGACGAGGACATCGAAATATAGTAGTGAGTTCAGTGGTTTCCTTTCTATGTGTTCTTTTTTAAATTCTGGTTTATATATATATATATATATATATATATATATACAATTAAAAGAAACGGACCAGCGGACTTTTTAAATAAAATAAATTCAAAATGAAGGAAACACACAGAAAGACACAGACATAACTCACATCGATATTTCGATGTGAGTTATGTCTGTGTCTTTCTGTGTGTTTCCTTCGTTTTGAATTTATTATATATATATATATATATATATATATATATATAAATACCATACCCAACAGTTGGGTTTTTGACTCTGACGAGGACCGCCTGTTACGGTTGAAAGATCTTAGTCTTGCTTTTCCAATTCATATTGTTTTTTGATCATTGATATATATATATTATATATATAATATATATATATATATATATATATATATCATTAAAAACATAACCATGAAGTGCGGAGTCTTGCTTCTTGTCAAGCTTCTCTGTCTACATGAATAAAGTTTTTGTTGTTGCAACTAACATCATTCAGGAAGACAGAGAAACTTAACAAGAAGAAAGTCCCTGCACATTATGAGCACTAGATTCACAGAAAAAGCACACATAACAGAAATTATGTGATTTCTGCGTGTGTTTTTCCTGTCAATATAGTTTATATATTTATATGTGTGTGTGTGTGTGTGTGTGTGTCATTAAAGTGAACTGTAACCTTGGAATTAGTCACAATCTTCTGACTAACAAATTCAATGTTAATTGAATGCCCATTTCCTTCTATGATAAGATAATGGAAATGGGATTTGGCCAAGTGACAAGCTTCATAATCATAAACATGGCACTTGGCAAACTCCTATTTTGATTAACTACTGGAAGCAGGAAATTGGTTCGTAAGATCGAATCACTCAATCAGAAGATTGTGAATGCCGACCCTGCGGTTGACTTTAATCAAACATGTCTTCAGGAAGATCTATAATATATATAATCTCATAAATGGCTCTTATCATGTTCTATAATAATATACAATGATGTAGCATTCAATGAGGCTAGTAAGAGGAAATGTTCAAGAGTATCAGAAAGAAAAGGTTTTACATTTTATGGGAGAAGTGTAAGAAGTTGTTTCAGTTAGAAGGCTGAATGGAAACCTGAAGCTATACCCTAGCTACACACGGACGGCATACTTAGAGAAGGATTTTTAGGCATCCTAAACTTTTTACAGGCTTTAAGTAGTCAGAAGTAAACAGAGCAACGTGAGCAGTTTTAGTCTAATTAAGGACTATGGGCAGATGAGATGGTGTGTGTATACAGCAGTATGGATTTAATCAGTTTCAAGGAAGACTTTCACCTGCTGGTCAGTTGATCTGTTTTAAAAGTATATGTCAGTAGTTTTCATCAATTATGAAGTATCTGTAATTTGAGTCCATTTCGTAGTCGTGTGATCTTAGAAGTGACTTCACAAGTCTTGATAGCCAAGTAATATGAACTAGCAAGTCAGTGAAGGTGAATTCGTTGTAAAGTTCTCAAACTGGGTTAAAACGTGAAGCAAGTTGTTTTTCTTTATTGTTGGTCAAACAATGTATAACTCATCCTTTTTACTGTATCCTCAAGTTACGCTGAATATCAGGGGGCCAGGCTAGCTCAGTGGTTACGTGCTCGCCTCTGATCTGATAGGACCGGGGTTCGATCCTCACCTGGCCCTCGATTTATTCATGCGGGAGGTGAATAAATAAGCACGTCGTCCCTCGGAGAAGGACGTTAAACTGTCGGTCCCGAGTCTGTACGATGTCAGGTACTCGTTAAAGATCCCTACTCTAAATACACTTGAGTTAGGCAAAATTTAGGACTCCCACTGTAGAATCAATCTTCATTGTGTGGTATCACAAAAGGCCAATGCTCGGCCTAAGTGTGTTCCCTTGTGGAACTGCCACTGCAACCTAACCTACCTAACCTAACCTACGCTGAATATCAATATGTCTGGCATAAAAAGAATCCGCAGTTATATACAGTGCACCTTTTCTGAGGATAACCTGGAGAGAATACTCATTTGCATTGTATTATTGAACGAAAGTGAACACTACACTACACTACAAGTGAACGTTATGTACTTCTTACAATCACCTTACAGACAAGCTTTTTGGGAATTTTCTTTGACTTAAGTATGTATAATTTGTATAGCAAGGTGATTCTCAGCTTACGATTATTTACAAGGTGTTTGTTCAAGAATAACCTCATAACAAATAGATTATTATTAGTAATATCAATATTAGCTTAGTTAGCTTAGAGTTGTCATCTATAGCAGACAGACTGCTTCAATATAAGTGTGCAAGGTAGGTACACCATGTACGTACCTCAACAAATAGGTACTTTATGTACCTGTAACAGAGTAAGGTAATGCACATACGTAAGAGAGTAAGTGCCTCTCTACTTTGACGGGAGCTATTATTTTAAGTATCGAACAATTCTCTAGGCCAGAGGTTCCCAAAGTGTGTTCTGCTGAAACCAGGGGTTCCTTAACGGGTTCCATGAAAAACATTTAGTAAAAACATTTTTCTAAACATTCTTTTTGTAGGTATGGTTTTATTCTATTTTTCTTGTGAATCATGAAATCGAATAATGTGTATATCCACATATACCCATAAGTAGAAGTGGTCAAAATTTTATTAATATTTAGGATGGAATCACTAGTCAGTTTTTGGAACTATCTGATTCCCGAATTTCCTGCTAATTGTAAAAGTAGCACTTCACACATTACTGCCATTTCCCACTACCTACTTATGTGAAACTGGATTTTCCCTTTAAACTACCATAAAAACCAAATACCGAAGTAGACTTAATGCTGGGGGCTGGGGCCTAACTTGAGAATCAAATTCTCTGCTATGAAGCCAAAAATAATTACAAAACAAATTCTGTGCTAAACTTGCTAGTAATTCTGTTTTATGCGTTATGCACTTGAGGAAAATATGAAAATTAACATTTTTTAGTTTTGAATTTTTATTCGAAAAATACACATTGCAGTCATATTACTTTTTTAATTATTTTTAAACAATATATGCTATTTCAAAAGGCATATGAAAATATTTATATTACGATTGTATAAAGTCATTAGAATTTGGGGTTCCCGGAAAAGTTACTGGAACCAAAAATGGTTCCGCGTCGAAAAAAGTTTGAAAAACTCTACACTAGGCATTCACACTGTCTAGGTCCTTCTCACTTCTCAGAATTCCGGACAACTACTAGATCACTACTGCTAGACCTACCTTGTACTCCAATTTCCCATTTGGCTTTCTCTCATCATAGATCAAACTTTAGAGTATCTAGACTTTTAAATCTTTTTTCGTTTCCAGTTCTTTTCCTCAATTTCATCTAATATGTATTATAGTAAATGGGTCAAATAAGCTGGTACTGAAGTGAGGAATAAAACAACCGAGGGTTTTTTTGAAAAATTAGACAACCACGGTAATTTACCGGACGTAAATCCAAACAATCGACGCAGATTGGCTGTCTATCTATAGAAAGTTGACAATTTTGGTTCATGTCGCTAGCTAGACAGTGACGACCCCAGGGCTCACTCTGTACTACGTCTCCGTATGACCCAGGAGTTGGCTGTGAAAGCACTGCTAAGCCCCAGTATTTAGATTAAGGATCTTTAACTAGTATCTGATATAGTGCAGGCTCGGGATCGACTGCTTAACATCCTCTCCGAGGGATGACGTAGTCAGATTTTTTACCCCCCCTCCCCCCCCGGTGAATAAATCGAAGGTCAGAGTGACTTGAACACGTAAGTTACTGGGCTATCCTGGCCCTACATACGTACGAGTATTTACAAATACTACATTAGTCACTTCCCAACAAATGACATATATATATATATATAATTACGCTATTAATATATATATATATATATATATATATATATTAATTTACTTTCCTCTGTTTTTATGCTTATAAACAGAGTTTATAGGCTCTGGAATGACAGTTTGATCTGTAGTGTACTAATAGAGTATTATATGTACTATTTAGCAATTAATAAAACAAATTATAAATTACAGTTCTAGGCATTAATAAGGCTGATTCATTAATTTTTTTTAATAAGATAAGACAGTGGAAAGGCAGTATTTTTTTTTGAGTTTATTGCATCTAATGAGAGGTTTTCAAGCTATATCTTGTATATTACTGGTCCTTCTATTTTTTTTTGGTTCCCAACTGTGGCAATAAAGAACGAAAAAGCTGCAAAAAGTGATAATTAGTTGGGTCCAGGTTGACAAAAAGCCAGTTTGGCGCGGCAGGTGTGCTTTGCTCTCAGCTTTATCGTCTAAAATATACTATCAGAGGCCCACTCTCTCTCACTCCTTCTTACTGCTACTCTCCCGAGGTATTTAATGTCTCCCCTCCCCATTCGATATAAAGTTCCACTTAAACATTTCGGGGAATGGCTTTTAAATTTTCTTATCTTAATTGTGTTTTTGCTAATATTATCATCAAACTCTGCCTTTCCATTAACGACAGGAAGTAGGACAGCTGAAGAAGTAATGTTTATTTAATGAAATTCCAGGAAACTAATTATTGTAACAATGTTCATTTTCGGGCCTGCAAACTTTTTTGCTTGAGCATAATTAGTGTAAAACAAACGTGATATTAAACTGCTTTTTTTGTTTTCTTTGTGTCATTTGTTTTTAAGTGGAAAGGTCCAGGAAGAATAACATGCTTGAATCTTTGATAATCGAAATGTTTCTAACTTAACGATGCTTAGTCGGTTCATTGCACCTAAAAAAACAACAAAAAAATTTTGTAAATAATTATCCCACCTTAAAGCCATAGGTATTTTATAAACAGTAAATGTGAAATTTCAATACAATTTCATATGAGAAAACATTGATCTGCATACAGCCAATCCGATTTGTAATGTTATCCAGCTTGTTGATTAGTCTTTATGTTATACCATGATAAAACAGATCAAATTTGTGCTTACGTACAGCCCTTTCGTCACGTGACAAAGCTCCAACAGTATACCTAAACATGAGGAAATTCAGTAATCTCTGTGAAATGGCAGAAATCGCAAAGCAGAGCTTATGCATCCACCAGAGCTATAAATATGATGAAACATTGATGGTACTTTGATAAAAGCGATTACAAAGGGTTACAGACCAAATTTATAATAAAAGAGGAAGAATAACAGGTTATGGGAAGTCAAGAGGAATTGAAACCAAAATTGAAAGTCTTATGAAAGATAGACACAGACCGGAAGAAGACGGGTAGGCAGCAGCCAATCGAGTGGGCTGTCAACCTGCGATCACCAAACCGTGTAGTACTCCATGCCAAATGGCAACTAAAGCTGCCATCCAACCTTCCCCAACCGCCATTATTGCTATAGAACCTTTCATCCACTTATGACTCCTTTTCACAACACCTGACTTGAAGTTGCAATAGCATTGACCATTCTATGTTACTTTTGACCTATAAGACTATTCAATCACCAGTAACACTCTTTTCACATGACCTAAAATTTCGTAATTTGGTATTTGGTTCTATGCATTTTTAGTTTTTTAAAGTCCAATTTCAAAGCTTAAAAAATCTCCATAGTCTGTTTTAATTTAAAACTCGTGCCTTACCTTTTCAGTCATACTATATGTGTAGCCAATATCCACTAAAGTTCATGTCAAATGACCATTACTACAGTTGGTTATTTCACAGTACAATCATGAGAATTTGAAATAGAGGCAAATATTTTCAAGAAAATGGTCACTTTCTAAACTGGTCATTTCTGATGTATTCTGTGTATATCCGAAGCTTTTACATTAAGCATACCGGTGGAGTTTTCTGAGGTGCTGCTAATTATACTGGTTATAATAAATAAGAGATACTTAAGGGAAGTTGATTTTTCCCTGAGTTTGATACGGAAGAGTTTAGCTAAAAGGAGGCAAGTGCAAAGCGGATTGGAGTAATGGCTGGAGTCTTAGGCAAGTAAGTTATTATTTCGTGGTCCAAATCCTTTGGTGGAAGTTAGTAAGAAAGCTTGGCTCAATTAGCCCTCCCAGACTACCTCCCCCCCCCCCCCCTGCTCCTACCACCACTGAGGGGATACCTAAGCATCTTAATACAGGGGGCTTGTTGGTCTAACTTTGCCTCTGCTAACACTTCAACCCAAAACTGATTCCTCCGGCTTCTCACCTCTAATGGAATAACTCACTCTTACCTCTCTCACTCTCTCTCTCTCTCTCTCTTCATCCACTATTCTTAAACCATCAATAAAAACCTTGCACCTCTATCTCAAGAGGACCGTATAAAAAGCATTGCCAGTTCTTATTTATTTTCCATTCATAAAACTGCCAGCTACTCCTGAGTCAGCATCACAATCAAACACATAGGTTCATTTGGAGGAATCACCACTTTTGGAAGTCACAACTTTTTGAAAACTCTCCAAAAAATTTAGGTAATATAAAGAAAGCATGTAACGATTTTTTCATTTCAAACAGAGCTATGTCAACTAATATAACTAGGCCTATTGAATTTGCTTTTTTTATTCTTTCATAAGTTTCTTTTTTGTATTACTGCAACGCTTTTAGTACGCACTTATTCTTGTATCTTACTTTCAATAAAACTATAACCATCTTATTAGTATATACAATCATCTATCTTCTTATCTTAACATAACCCTTAACTCAAATAAACACTTATATATCATGTAATCTTATTGTTGCTATCCTTAACTCTTATACCATAATTCATGTCCTTGCCTATTAACCAATACCATTATATACCATAAATACTTATATATGTGACACTTATTGCAGCAGCTACCACCCATAACTTATATTAGAACACCTTTCTACCATCCTATAAATATTTATTACTACAGACAACTCTTACCGTGAGATCCCATTGTTTGCCATAGGCTCTACCCGTATGTCGTAGCCCCTTCGTTGGCACAGCATTCTCCCTAACTATTTCTTTTTAGTCTTCCTTAACTTACCTTGTCCATCTTATCCTTATTTATATGGCCATCCCCTTTAACTTGTATAAATACTTATTATAATTGTTTACTACTAACCCTTTAACACCTACTAGACCTAACTATACTTATATGACAGGACTATTCTACACCCCCTCCGGGATAAATACTTATTAGAAAGGAGTGAAAGGAGTTTGTACTCATTTATATTACTGTATTTGTGCTTCTGGTATGCTTTTAACTTATTTTCTTGTTTTTCACTAAAACCAGGCATGTACCACTGTCCACACGTCTGAATTATTGCATTACTCTGTTACTTTTAATATAGATTATTCTGTAATATTGATTTTTTTTAAAAAAAACAAGCCCCCACATCATTTTCAATGCATTAGTATTGCTTCTCTTACTCACTTTTACCAAAATCATGCTTTTCATTAAAAATAGATACTAGATAACACCTGTTTCTACTCTTTTTTTCTTCTTTAAGTGTATACTATGCACTAGTTTTTTTATTCTCTGTTTCATATATAAAGCTATTTCTATATATTTTCCACTTCTTTACATTACTGCGTTGTTTTTAAGATCAGTATCGCCTTTATTTATTTTTGAATACAAAACATTATATTTACATATATTTTTACATATATTACATTATAGTTTTAATATTTACAAATATTACAAATAGTCCCTTTTACATTATTTTTTTCTTTTCATCGTTTTTAATACATTCGCCATAAATTATCAATTGATAACGGAGATGTTCCGAAACTTGCCCAGCTTGGAATTTACAAGGAGTATATCTACATTGCAATTGGATATAGTAACACCTGTGATGCTAATAACTTTTTACAGGTGATTTTAATGTGTTGTTGAAGTGGATTTATTTTTCTGCATGTATAACTTTTGAGGTGGAGGGAGAAGAGGTATTGTTTTATTATTTTGTTGAAGTTTTTTATTGGTAATATCATGTTTTTTTTAAAGGAACGATTGGGAAGGAAACATTGGCTTGGGCTAAGAGAAAGAGAGATACTGACCGAAGATAGGGCTGTAAATATTTAGCTGTCTGATGAGAGAAATGAGATGACAGATTCGAAGAGATAGAGGACCAGCTGAGGAAGCAATTAGTGGGCGACGCCCCATGTGGCTAATGACGTGTTAACAGTGGCCAGTTGTCAAGGTGATCTGGCGGGACAGATGCGGCTCAGATAGGCTGGCAACCCCGTGCCACCCACTTAGGTCATTTCACGACCCGCTGCACCCTAAACCACTCGCTTTCCTCACATACTTATCGAAACATAAGGCTCTGTAATAAACCACTCCACCATTCGTAACCAAACACAACTCAATTTAATGTTTAACCTGTAGTTGCAAATGTATCCTTTCCGTATGAAGAGATATGAAAACAATCGTTCATTAGCTGCTGATTACAGGTTATCATCATGACAGTCATCGTACAAATGGGGTATTAGGCTCTCATTCAACCCCCAACCTAGAGGACCAACCTGGATGTTCTTACCTGTTAAAAGGACAAGGTGTATTTATCCTTTTAAAGTTATTTAAATAGAATCTAGCGCACTAGCTGTTATAGCTTTCCTAGCCTTTTTGAACTACTTTTTTTTATACAACTAAAAGTAAAGAATACTGGAATCTACAAACAAATTTTACCTTGATATTTAAAAACCTGTCGTCAGTATGAGAAGAAATACTCTGCTTGAGTGACACGTTGCTATAAACATTGTAGTCGGGAGATAGTACTTAAACTTTGTTTATGTTCCACCTTTACAAGAAGACAAAAACAGCTAAATAAAAAATCAAGACAAATAGAATAATGAAAAAATAAAACTCTTTCCTCCCTACTAAATCTATAGCATAATAATAATAATTTTTAAAACACTATGCTAAATTCAAGTTGGAAATTATGGAAAAAGTCCCCACGTAACGTTTCAAACATCCAGTTTCTTTTTCATTTTTTTTTTATTCATTAAGCCATTCATTATCATAAACCATATATGAAGGGTCTGTATATCAATCTCACAAACATATAGCTGCAGGTAGCTAGTCGCAGGCAGCGTCAGATTAAGCCCTTTAAAAGCCCTAAGCTCTTAAGCTTAGAATCTTCACTATGTGTAAATCAGTACCAAGTAACAAAATATACGAATTGTATCCATCAAAATCAAACTACACCAACAGTTGGAAAGTAAGCAATATTCATTTTGGTTATATTATTCACTTATATTTGAAATGTCTCTCTGTTTTTTCTTAACTACAGTGAACGCCACTTAATGTAATCACACATAATTTTTTTAATCAGTTAATTTTATCGAAATTCCTGATCCCAACCTACAATATGCAATACAAATACACCATTTATTCCAATCAGTACTTCGGTTATTGTTATCAATTATTTTCTAAACCTGAGGACTTCAGGTACATCTCAAGATGGACATCAAAAGAAACCAACCTTCTTTTTTTTTTTGAAAAAAAAAATCTGCTCAAAGCCTTGAATTTTTCAGTCTTGTCGTGGAAGCATGTTTTGGAAGAAACCATTCAAAATTGTTTCAAAAAAGGTGTTTCTCGTGTACCACTACAATCTAAACAATAGAGAACATTGTTTCTGAAAAACCAAGTGACATGACTCTAACCGACTTGGAGGATCAATGGCCTTACTATCTGAATGGTAAGTTAGAGAAGAAATAGAAGATAGGATAGAAGAAAAGAGTAGAGAAGAAGGTAGAAGAAATGGAAAAGATATTAACTAATCCAAAGCTGGCTGAGTAAATCTTACGAACACAGACCCAAGACTAGTGACTTCTACCATCAAAACACAAGCCTACTCGAGTGGTAAGAAAAACCGCTGCTTCCAAACTAAAGGGTTTGAAGAAACAGGAGCTAGTTGATAGAAGGAAATATGTAGAAACGGTAAGTTCAAGCCAGCACGCTAACTATCTTTGGGCACTAACATGAGGAGCACATCTCTCAAAAATGTAGTCATCTACAAATATAAAAATAAGATGTCTGTCTATGTGTCCGTTCGCACTGAAGACATGTCAAAATGACATCAAATTTGGAAAATAGAAATATAATTTTCAATTAAATTTGTCATTCATACATAATTTAGATTAGTTCATATGAACCTTCAGTTAAGCCTTCAGAAACTGTATTAATATAATATTGGCTTTTGCCATATCTTTACATTTTGACATTCACCTGTTATCAACGCAAGTATTCCTTAAGGGACAGTTTTCTTGGGTGCCAGGATAGCCCAAAGGTAACGTGCTCGCCTCTGGACTGGTACGTCCGGGGTTCTTCAAGACCCACTTTGACCCAAGCGGGAGGTGAAAAATCTGAATATGTCTTCCTCGGAGAGGACGTTAAGCAGTCAGTCCCAAGACTCCACTTTTATCAGATACTTGTTAAAGATTCCTATTCTAATACACTTGAGTTACGACAAATATAGGGCTCAAATGTAGATTGATCATTGTGTAGTATCATAAAGGTCCTATCTTCGGCCTATATGTGTTCTCTTGTCGGATCGGCCCTGCAACTTAGTCTAACCTTTGAGGCTGTTTTATATCAAGATTTTTTCACTTCATGAAATGATAATATTTCATTCCATCATACTAAATTGCGTTACTGCAATTAAGAACTGTAAGATAATTAATAGTAAATGTTCAAAAAGCATTATTTTTTAAATTAATGAATATATTTATAAATTAGTCTATAAGCTTTTATTTATTAGCATGAATTATTTGTTTTAATTATTTGTTGAATTCCAACAAATTATGATTCATTTGAAATTTAGCTCAAATTACTTTGCACAACATATAAGTACGAGTATTTTGAAAAAAACAAACCCGTCAAGTTTATTATTATTATTTTTGTTCACTCGGGCCAGTGAAAGCTGTGTATCAATTTTCCAATATTCAGAGGATTACTGTTAGGAATTTAACGACAGATGATTGTTTTTATTTCATTGCGAGCAATAAACTGATATTTTTTGTTTGTTTGTTTATTTTAGCATGAAGAGAGCGCTTTATGATTCGGCAGGAGGGATGTAAATAGTTAATAGTGATAAAGTAGAAGAAAGCAGAGGAGAGACTACTCTGTCAAGGCTAATGGAGCCTAAAGCGGAGGTTAAGTCGGAGGCCGTCCCAAGGGGTTCCCAGATGCCGCAGCCAAATGTTCCGCCTCCCATTGTAATTGCTCCACTATGTAATTGGCCCCCAGATTCATTCTCCACAATTCCCTCAAGGCGCAACATTTGTTTGTGACCATATAGTGCACTTAACTATCTGACCACTAAACAATGACCAAGAGGGAAACCAACTATTGTCCCTATTTAATCCTCCGGAAAAAATAACACACTTTTAAAAACGTAGAACCGCTTTTCAACATTAAACGCTCATATCAAATATAACGAGTTTGTAAAAAAAGTATTTGTCATCCTAAAAAAAATTTCAAAAGATTTACACTCACATTTACAATAAGTGAGTTTGTTTCCTTTGTCTAGGGTTATAGATTTTTAGCTTCAGTGCTGTTTCAAGAGTAGAAATATTAGCTCCCAATTTAAGTAATGCCAAATCACATTATCAGGTCGATTCTAACTTGTTTTGATCTCACTCATGCCTATTATAATTGGGATTATAATATCATTGGCATCCAAAGCTAGCTTTACCTTCTCTCCAAGGGACCACATAAAGAAAAATTCACAGCTCTCTCATAAAATCTCCAGAGTCATAAAAAAATTCTACCATCTCCAGTTTTCTATAAATTCATCTTCAGGGGAAAAAAGAGAGAGACCAAACCAGCCCGGGAAACAATGGAAGGTAGCCCAATCTGCCATTCTGGTGAAGACGGATTTATCAAAAGTTAGAGACGGTAAATGTTATTTTCCTTCGTAAATGAACTTATATATATCAATATTTAAATCCCATTTTATCAAATTTTATCACATGAAAAAAAATAACATTTTTCCACCAAAATAAGTGGCTTTGTTTGATCCTCACTAATACTATAGTGTTAATCATTTTTACGATTATTTTACTCTGTTTTTGACGTTAATTTTTATTATATATATATATTTTATATATATATATATATACTCAAAATAAAATGGGACACATAGACAGAAACATAACAAAGACTCACATTTCAATATTTCGAAATATATATATATATATTCACTTGATAAAAAGAAAGACGATCCAAACAGGACACAATAACAGTTCAAAATTGAAGACAGGTAGCACAGAAAGTAAAAAAAACCCACTTACAGACTCAAATTTTCGGGTAATCCGTCTTCAGGGGAAAAGAGAAAGGGAGACCAAGCACGTTGTAGACGAAACGGCTAGTAACGGTTACTAGTAGGTTACTTTATTTATATAAAAAAATATATATAAAAAGATTTCACATAAGCACGTGAAATAACAATCAATGATCAAACCACAATAAGAAAATGGGAAAACAATATTATTGACTCTGACGAAGACCGCTTGTTACGGTTGAAAGATCTTAGTCTTGTTTTCCCATTTTCTTATTGTGGTTTGATCATTGATATATATATGTGTGTGTGTATGTGTGTGTGTGTGAGTGTGTGTGTGTGTGTGTGTGTGTGTGTGTGTGTGTGTGTGTGTGTGTGTGTGATTTTTGTCACTTTTTTCCATTATAATTAAATTATTTATACACGCACATAGATATATACACTATAGATATATATACGCTCACTCATACACACACATGCATACATATGTGTATATATATGGATATAATGATAGGCAAACAGAATGAAGTAACTAAGGATTCGGTGAGTTTCCCTTAGACAAAATGAAAATCACGTGGCTGACATTTCGGTCGTTAGACAAAATCTTTTTGACACGTCTCTAAAAAGTTAAGAAATAACTATACATTTAAAAAAAAAACAGAAACAAATAGATAAGTAAATTATGTGAAACAATTTTAGTAGAATTTTTTTTAGGTTTACTTTATTTAATAGTTACTTTTAATTATAGTATTACAAATAATGGATTTACTAATTTGTTTCTACTGAATTCCTTATTTTCTTCAGTTTATAGACCATGAAAAGAAATTGAGATAAAGATCTGGAGATGTTGGAAATGAGAGTGTTATTTGAGTTGGAAGAAACGGATCAAATCCTGTTTCATTTTCTTCTATTTCTTTTTATTTGTCCCTTTGAAAAAATACGACAGACCCAAGAAAAAACTACAAAATATTTTTATTCTTTTATAAATAATGAATACAAATTAATAAAAAATATTTTTTTAACATATTTATTTAAATACGCAACTACGCATATGATGCGTAACAAGCATATGTATTATGAGCAATACAAATAACTTTGACAAACATGAGCAAAGAATTAAACCCACTGGTTCAACTTTTCACTTTGTTTCCTGATTGTGGATCATCATGGCAGTAGGTCCCTAGGCCATCTTCTCTTAAGTCATCTTGGAGGATTCTGGGAAGATGAGGAAGGAGCAAGGTTTTGTACGAGTGGATTTGGGTGAGAGGAAAGTTTGGTATGAAACGCTTTGTAACGATCAGTGGCTAAGTTATGTATAAAAGCGATTCCCTATGAAGAGAGTGGTTTGTGATAATAAGGTGCATTAGTGATAGTACGGAGGATTTTTGATTGTAGTGATTGCATTTTATTAATGTTGGAAGGTTTTGCTCAACCCCATAGTTCAATTCCGTAAGTCCAGATAGGTCGCAGTAATGTTTTATATAACAGTACTTTGTTGTGGAGTGTCATTTTTGAATGTTTTCCGAGAAGTCAAAAAAACTATTTTTTTTCAAAAATAATATTATAAAATAAAAATAAAAATAAAAAAAGTTTACTTTTCAATGTAAATAGTCACTCCGTGAATGATGGTAAACAAGCAGTTTTTCTGTTGTTTTTAGTTTTTATGGGAGTTGTGTACAGGTCTAATTTAGATGGTCCACTGGTGATATTGCGGGGGGAAGTTTGGAGTGATCCCAGTTAAATGAAGGTAGGACCCTTGAAAGCGACATCTTGCTCCAATTAACTCGACAACAAATTAGTCTGCCTTGGCTTCCGTACAGCCTTTATAAATTACTACCCTATTTTAGTGTAATTTGCAATTGCGAACATGTGGCTATTGTCACGGTCTTATCAATAAAAAAAAAATGAAAGAAAATTACTATACTGAGTATTTTAACTACTTTTTACTGACATAACTAATATTAGTTACAAATACATTATAAAATGTTAAACATCAATAACAATAACAATATATACTATATATTGTATGCTATAACAATTGTTAAAAAATGACGAATATTTTCAAATAAAAATTGACAAAGTTTTATTAAAAATTTAATAAAAAAATGAGTGCCAACATGACTGACTAATATATTTAGTAGACAGTAGGCATTAGTGATGAAAAGACAGAAGATATAAAAGGTTTATATTCGATTTATATATCCAAAAGGTTTTTAATCTAACTCTATTTTTGATAATTAATATCCTGAAAATGTCATGATTTATATGATTCATAATAAGCAATTATGAATCATATTGCTCATTATGAATGAAGGAATATGATTCATAAATTATTATTAATATTTTTCAATTTTTTTTTTTATATATGTGTGTACGTAAGGCGCGTGTGGAAGGAGGCGTTCTAGCGGCAGCCCTTTAGTCCTTCAGTACTCTAAGGCTGACCCTTCGCACTCTTTATGGCTCCAGAGGTGACCCCGAGAAGGCGGGTCTGAGGATTGACTGGAAGCAAAGCCGATTGAATACCCCGCACAACGCACCAGGTAACACAGATTTATAATGATTTTTACTAAATATACGATATTCAATAAACCTTGTTAAAGATTAATATAGATTTTATAAAGATTAAGTGTTCATACTTTAGTCGCAAACAAACTAATATAAATACTGCATATTTTTGATATCCATGTGCCCAACTTTCAGGCTACAACATTGAGAATACTGCTTAACTCTTTTAATAATAATAATAATACTAAAAACCAATATAAAATTTTAAATCTACCTTACTAAATATGTCATATGTAAATTAATGTTTGCTGTATAATTATTACAATCGCATATGCCTTTGTATACAACTGTTATGTTTATTCATGTTTATTATTATATAGAATTGATTATTTTTGATTGATTGATTGATGATTTTGATTTGATTGATTATTTTATTTAGTTAATTATCAAGGTCATTTATATTTACTTTTCAATTTTTCAAGGTTATTTGTGTTTAGTATTCAATAATACATTTATGCTTAGTAATGAGTGGTCAATGTCATTTGTGTTTAGTAGTCAAGAGATATGGTCATTTGTGTTTTGATACAGTGTTTAGTGTTCAATAGACAAGAGACTAGATTATTTGTGTTTAATATTCAATCGACAAGAGCATTTATGTTTAGTATTACATTTTTAAGTGCATTTATCTTTCGTATTTAATAGACAATGTTATTTATGTTTAAAAAAAATGGGAATCAACAGTTTCTATGAAATGTTTTTATAAACAAATAAACCTAAAGAAGAAAACCCCCTATTTGAAAACCGTTCTTTAGTCAACAAATCGTTTATAGGCTTATAACATATGGTTTACCCTTGATGTTATGGCTTATATCAATAGACAAGATTATTAATGGTTTGTAAATATATGCTAATATCTTACCTATTTAGCAAAATATAATTAATTACAAATTTAAAGTTTATCTCGATCATTAAGGTTTCAAGATGGCCTCACAAATGGCTCAAATGTATTCCTAGATATATTTGTTTGATTGGCAATTAAAAACCAGTTCTTTAATATTTATCATAAACATAAAATTTTTTCAATTGTACATTGTTAATAAAACAAAATTACTATATTTTTAGTTTATAAAAAAAAACAGATAATTGTTGTAGTTAGTTTGTTGATATGCATTATTAACAAATATGTCGAAGATTCCCAAAATCTTAGGAAAAATGATGCGTTTATTTGAGCCTCTGCAGGTATGACAATTTTTATAAAATGCCATAAAACGCTTAACATCTTATCTATGAATATACATATTTTTGCTAGTATCTTACGTATCTAAATTTTGTTTTCGTAAATGAACTTATTTAAAATAAATAGTTCGAGAGAAAGGAAACAGGTAAATTATGTTTATATTAGGCCGTTTCACACAATTTTTTGGATTAATTAAATAATTAATTATTTCAAATAATTAGTTAATTGCTTTGATAAAGTATCCGAAAAAAAGTAATTATGGTGCATGAATTCGCAGGGACTGTTTAAACTTCAACCCCAAAGATAATATACTGATGATGAAGATAGTGGAGGATTCTTTGCTAATCACGAGGCTGAAAAGGGCCAATCTTAGGCCCTTAGGGCCGGCCTCCTGATGACACTGCTCCCCTTTCAAAGGATCATCCTTGCCACAAGCCCTTCTCGGCGCCCTTTCCCATTAGCAGACTCTCAAGGTATGTTATTTCATTCCGCCTTCCTCATGAGTCACACCCACTCACCCATACGTCTTCACCAATGGACGACTTAATGCTCCAATTCAACACCTAAACCAAACCATTCACTCTACCCTCCAATACACTTATTGACATTTTCTACCTTTTCTTGTTCCAAAAAAAAATCTTGAGTTCTAAGTTTAACAAATAATTGTAATTTTATCATTTTTTTATACCTGTCAATACATACATAAATCTCTATATATAAATATATTTATATTGTAAACAGGAAAACGATCCAAAAGGGCAACAAACGTTTCACGTTAAATCACAGGCATAGAACAAAGGAACGAACACACGTACTGTCTCTAATTTTTGGTTGAACCGTCATCAGGAGAGTTGAGATAGGGACACCAAGCGCACTTGTCAAGCGAC